>JANIJG010005830.1:9204-37591 GCA_024611175.1 Megaceryle torquata
TCCCTTCTTCCGCTCTCCTCCCCATCTATTTTTCCTCTCGTCTCTCCCCCCCCCCCCCCCCCCGCTTCTGTTGTGCAGGTCAGTGGTAACTGAAAGTTGTTACCACCTAATGCCTGCTTGGTGATCTTAGTAACACATTAGTTGTTGTACTGGACACAGTTACAATTTCAGCAGAGAAACCACCCACTCTCTGTGCTGAAATCAGGCCATCCTCTCCCCTGCAGAGTCAAGGTTGTGGCATGGATGGCTCCAGGAAGCCACAAAGAAAAAGACACCCTCATCTTCCGCATCCCTTGTTAAAATGACTTAATCTTATTTTCCAACCAACTCAAATGTAGCATGAGAGTTGAGGCTTCCCTGTCATGTGTTTAAATTCTCTGCGAGTAACTTAACAATAGGCAGTACTTTTATGGGTAACTAAGTAAACTAAGTAGGGGTATAATGCACAGAGTGCTTCTGATAACACAGGTCAGAGCTTATCAGGGTGAAACAAGTTATCTTGCTCTCTAGGTGACTTGTTAGATTTCTCATCCAGAGAAAAAGAAAGTTAAGAAAAAGTCTCCACATCTCATGCTGCAGCCTGCCTGCAGACTGATCATAGGTGTTTCCAGAAGAGCTGATTTCACCTTTCCTACTCTCCTCCTATGTTATTTGTGGCCTGTCAAAATTGGGAACTGTTTTGTTCTCTGATCACATCTGGTCTCTGGTCTCCATGCCCAAGAAACAACAAAATTTGCCTGCATTCCTCCTTTCCTTCCTTCCTTCCTTCCTTGTGACCACTTTGTGAATAGTTTTCTTAGTGTAAGGGGAAACCTCTCACCCTCTAGGAGAACTTAAGAAAATTTAAGTTTCTCATTTCAAAGCAGAATCATACTGTCAGATTTCTCTTAATATTTTACCCTTCTCAGTGCTCATGACAAATCTTGACATATTATTTACTTTGTAGGAGCATGGAAATACCTAGCTGCTTTTTTTTTTTTTTTTTTTTCTTTTTCTTTTTTTTTTTTTCCCCTTTTATTTTTTCTGCAGAAAATCTCAGCTGATGATATGAAAGTTTGGCCTTTTTTTTTTTTCTTTCACTTTCTTGATACCAGAGAAATGCATAGAAATACGATCTCTGTATGTAAAAACAATCAAACGGAAAGCATATTTAGAAATAAACTGTTACTTCAGAAAAAAAAAAGAGCTAGCAATGTTTGAAACTACATCATAGATGTTTGGAGCCAGCCTCGACATTTTGCAGTGCTTGAGAATGACAATACAAGTTTATATCAGATTAAGCAGGATTTAAAGGTCTTTCTGTTTAAACCCACAAATCACAATTAAGCTGAATTTTATTCCCAGAATAATGTCATCTAAGTCATCTTGGTTAAATCTTTCATAT
This sequence comes from Megaceryle torquata, assembly GCA_024611175.1. Lineage (NCBI taxonomy): Eukaryota > Metazoa > Chordata > Aves > Coraciiformes > Cerylidae > Megaceryle > Megaceryle torquata. Next base: position 10,589 of record JANIJG010005830.1, read on the forward strand.
TAATTGTCTTGGGATGCTAACTTTTTATAAAAATTAAATTAATTTACTTACATATAACTCCCATAAATCAGGATGGTATGGCTTACAAAGTGAAGGAATATCTCATGCCATCGATTAAAATCCAGGATAAATAATTTCCTGCAGACCTTTATCAGACTGCCAGGCCAAACTGAGCAAATCTGTTCCTCTGCTATGATATGTCTTCTTTCCCCAAGGTCCTGCAGTATCTGTCTTGGTTTTGGCTGAGATGGAGTTAATTTTCTTCCTAGTAGCTGGTATAGTGCTGTGATTTAGATTCACAGAATCACAGAATCTTTGGAGTTGGAAGGGACCTCTAGAGATCATCTAGTCCAACCCCTCCCAGCAAAGCAGGTTTGCCCAAAGCACATTACACAAGTTTGCATCCAGGTGGGTGAGAATAATGTTGTTAACACACATGTTTTAGTTGTTCCTGAGCAATGCTTACATTAAGTCAGCTTCTCATACTCCCATGCCAACAAGGAGGCTGGGGTGCACAAGAAGCTGGGAGGGGACACAGTCAGGGCAACTGACCCCAACTGCCCAAATGGATATTTCATACCATATGACATCATGTTGAACGTATAACTGGGGGGGCAGAGGTGTTACCCAGGGCGTGATGGCCTGCTGCTCAGGGTCTGGCTGGGCATCACTCAGCAGGTGATGAGCAATTGTATTGTGCATCACTTGTTTTGTATATATTTTTTATATATATATTTTTTTTTCCCCTTCCTTTTCTTCTTAAACTGTCTTTATCTCAAACATGAGTTTTACCTTTTCTTTTCAATTCTCTCCCCTGTCCCACAGGGTGATGAGTGAGTGAATGGCTGTGTAGTGTTTAGCTGCCTGCTGGGTTAAACAACAACAGGGGTACGCTTTCAAAATTCAGTCATCTAATAGAGACACCCAGGTCCTCTGTATTCACCAAGGAACAATTCAGAGTAAGGCATGTGTGTCTTTCCCTTGAGTAAACAAAGCTCTGTAGTATGAAGACTAGGTCAGATCAAAGAGCTAGCTAAGTCACCCTCCCTGACATGGCTAACAGAACATGTTTAGGGAAGAGCAGAAGAGTAAGACATTCATATCTAAATCTTCTTCCTTAGTTACTTTTTCACCCATCATCAGTATATAAATCACGTAGACTTCCTGATGTGTCTGTGGTTTGTCTGAAATTAGAGACCCCTCTACATTGTCAGTCTGTCTTTGAACCAGGTAAGTATTCAGTGTCTGCAATATCTAAGGCAAGGATCTGTAAAATTTAACTACATGAGTACTTTCATGAGAGATCACTGTGAAACTGCAGGTTTCTGTGGGAGCAAACTTAAGAAACATGAGTGAATTTGGAAACCAGAGCACACTGCAAGCAGAACAAGATTTAGCCCTTTTCCTGCTACTAAGATGCACTCACACCCTTTTGCTGCATGAGAGTCATGCTGAGAGCAATATGGAAACATTCCTGAAGCAGATGCTTGCTTTGGAGGTCCCAAGATGATTAAGCACATAGATCACATGACACCTACAGGGCATGAAGTTTCTGGGTGGCCAGCTTAAGGATGTTTCTTATCATGGTTTTCATGAACAGACAGGACTAACTGTCAGGTATACAGCCTAATCAGGACTGGCTTCAGAGCTGCAGAGGGTTTAAGTGATGAAAAAGTTAGGCTGGAGATGTCATTCAATCACTAACAGCCTAATGAGCAATCTGGCAGTAGTCTATAGGTTATACTCTTTTTTTTTTTTTTTTTTTTTCCCTCCTTATAATTGTAAACACTTATGTGGAAAAACTTCTAAAATGTGAACATAAATAATCTCAATCTGAGATCACAACTGTCCAATGATCACTTTTAATCAACCCCTTGTATTGCACAACAAACGTGAACTTAGCTTGCAATGAATTGTCAGCAACAAATTCAGTTGTGTGCAGCACCTTGTGCTGTGACTGGGGTCATTATATTATGCATGGACTCAGTATTAAAGGGGTTCATGCTATCTGCTGCAAAATAATTTTTCACAGATACAGTATAATGAGTTTGTGGAAAATATGATACTCAATTACAGGTTATAGAAAAGCTTTAGTAACCCTTTGAACCTTGTCAAGATAAGTATTCATTCTAGTTACTCAAGTTTTTTAAAAGTGCCACTTCTCATAATAATATCTTTCTGGTTATGCTTCTGTTAAAAAAAGGAATAAATAAATAAATAAAGTAAAATAATAATAATAAAAAAATATCCAGTAATAGATTTTTAAGATCTTTAATGCAGTCCACTCTGAAGTTACTAAAAAAAAATTTGCAATTGAAGGACATTCTGGGGGCTGTGAAAAGGCATGCAGTCAAGAAGAAATGGCATTTGGATATGTAAGAATATAATCTGAATGAGCTGTAGACTGGACTGTCTTGAGTCAGGAGCAGGGTAGGCAGCTGCTTAGGCTGGCAGACTGCTGGAATTTTACCTATGCTCACAAATTCTTTCTCTGACAATAGCTCCTGCATCAGAGCCATTGATAGTGAGGCTGGCTTCTGCTGAGGAAAAGGTTGGACTATGGGCTGTGGAAATGGACAGTGAGTCTTGGCAGAGTTGCCCTACCAAGCTATGGCATTTAATACCTCTAGATCCAAGGTAGGAGTGACTGAGGCAGACTTTCCCTGAGTCCTTACCCATCTTCACAGAATCACAGACTTATTGAAGTTGGAAGGTACCTATGGAGGTCATCTGGTCCATCCCCCTTCCTCAAGAAGGGTACCTGGAGCCAGTTACCCAGGACTGCATTCAGATGGCTTTTGAATATCTTCAAGGAGGGAGACTCCACAACCTCCCTGGGCAACCTATTCCAGTTCTCAGTCATCCTCACAGTAAAATAAAAAGTGATTCCTGATGTTCAGAAAGACTTTCCTGTGTTTCTGTTTGTGCCCATTACCTCTTCTCTTCCGCAGCAGAATTTGTCCAGGCCTGGTCTGGTCTTGGCCCATAAATTATGAGGTAGCTAATTCAATGTTGTCTGCTTAGCCCTGGGGTAACTTGGTAGCCCATGTCCAGAAGGTAGCTCCAGCCTTTCAATTGCTTCAAGAGTGTGAACTTGAATTTAATTAAAAAAAAAAAAAAAAAAAGTGCATCCAGATTCACATGACTATGAAAAGATCCAGAGAAGTGTCATTGTCTTATTTCTTCATGTAGCTAGCTTGTTTCTCAGAAAGCTCCTCCAGAATGTAAAGGGCAAGAAAAAAAACCATTCCACTTATATTCAGTTTACAAATAAAGTTGCTTTTATCCTATTTTTCAAGCCCTCATTTATATCTGATTAGCTAATGTCACCCAAGAGCCAGACCATTTGTTTAACACTAACTACTTCTGAAACATTTCTAATAGTATCCTCTCAAAAAACTCATGTCAGGTCTATAATGAAACAAAGGGTTATTATCATTCACAGAGTTGTGTAACTACATTTAATGCTAGGTCTGATACTTTCTCTGTCCATCAGCAGCTTAAGAAAAACTCAACTCTAAAAATGTTCAAATATGTAGAGATACAGATGGAATTTTCTCACCCTTGCCTTTACAGAATCCATTAAAAGATCAAAAAGATTTTTTTAGACTTGATCTTTGTCCCATAAATTCCAAGGAGCAACAATAAGCAAATAATTCACAGTAATTAACTGAGATTTTATAATAGTAGTGGACATAATAAACCATGTATACTGGAAAGGTGTGATTCACTCTTTAAATCTGTCTGTATGAAGTGCTACACATTCCTACAGATACTTAAGAAGTAATTCAGAAATCTGTATGTTAAAAACAGAAAAAGTGTTTGCATTTTTTTCTCTATCAGACTCACTGAACAATGGGCTCAGTGCACTCTCCTATCCTATCTTCATGTTCTCTCAACTGATTCACTTATGACTTGAAATGGAGTAAAACCCCATGTATCTGGACAGGACCACAAGGAAGGTACCACATGGGTGCACTGCACCAGGAGAAGACCAGCAATAATATCTTGGTTTGGTATCCAGTCAACATCATCTCTGTCGTACCCTGGGTGCAAGGCTGCACCTTCCCTTTGCAGGGTACAGACCTTTTTCTCCTTGCAGGGCTGTGCGAGGAGATTGGGCTAACATTTCAGTTTTGCTACCTTCCCATCCAGACCTGTAACACCAGTGGGACAAATAGTTCATGTGGGCAGAGCACCCTGCTTGTGGGAAATAGCCCACCAGAAGAAACACAAGTTTGCAACAGTCTCATCCAATAAGGAATCATAGAAACATAGAATAGTTTGGGCTGGAAGATCATCTAGTTCCAACTTCCCTGACATGGGCAGGGACACCTACTAGACCAGGTTGCTCAAAGCCCCATCTAACCTGGCCTCGAACACTTCCAGGGGATAGCATACACAGCTTCTCTGGACAACCTGTTCCAGTGCCTCACCACGCTCATAGTGAAGAACTTCTTTCTTACATCTAATCTAAATCTACCCTCCTTCAGTTTAAAGCCATTACCCCTTGTCCTGTCACTACATGCCCTTGTAAAAAGTCCCTCTCCAGCTTTCTTGTAGGTCCCCCCAAGAAGACAGCTATAAGGTCTCCCCAGAGTCTTCTCCAGGCTGAACAACCCCAACTCTCTCAGCCCATCTTCACAGAAGAGGAGGTCAGAACTTGGCCCAGTCAAGTCACTTAAGGTGCACAACTGTTTTTAAATGTAGCTTTCATTGACTTTTGGAGGAATACTGACCGTTTTCTGCCTAGAAGTTTAGATAACAAGCTCAAACTCCCCAATGCATTTTAGCAGATACAATAGGAAAGTTGATGGGATCTTAGCTAATTAATTGAGACTTAGTGTTTTTCTAACACTGGGGTGGACATTCAACCTTATTCCCCCCCAATTAGAATAGACGTAGTGAAGGAAGGCATAATAACCTTAGAATTAATTGGATTTTGCAGCAGGCTGTGACAAGCTATCCAACACATATTCATACAGTTCACTTTGCTTTTACAAGCTAAAGCCACAGACTGCAATTTATTGCTGCTTCTTGAAGCTGAAATTAGAAAGAGTATTAATGTGGAAGGAAAATATATTAGCAGAAACACTTGCTGGAGCTGAGAGATCTGCCTTTCGGCTGAGATCAATAAGCAGAAAGCCCAAGGCTGATCTTTATCAGAATATGGAATGAATGCCTAGGAGAATGGATAACAAGTGCTGTCCAGAGATTTCATTCCCTTCCTACAACCGTGTGAAAAATGTAGCCACTGGGTCCCACAAAATTATAGACTTCATTTAGATGAGAACTTCAGTTTGCTTGTTTTTAACAAGCAATAAAAATTTTGAAGCACTAAAAGCTGGAAACTGCTGCTGTAGCTTTCAGCTACAGGTGTAACATGACGTCTTCACTGAATGTGATAGTTGTTGCAGGGACTTTGTTTTCTGAGGTGTTTATACAGCACATAACACCCACTTGTTCCCAAGCTTGACAGAGGACAGTATCTGCTTCTCTGGTGCACCAGGTAAGTAACTGTAATTCACTGTGATAGCTGGCACATTAAAACTCCACAAATATCTCATTGGAGCAAGAAGCAAAGGTCATGCATCCACCACCATGTGGATTTTTCAGTGTTAGTCCCAGATAAGTAGGTATATATTTTGATTCCCTTGCTAACAGGCTGAAGAGGGAAAGGTGATCACTGCTAATGGCTTTCTTGCTGGGAGATCCTGGAAGATGAACATGAGGAATTGTTCTTCTTCATTGAGGGCTGTGTCCTGCTGAGCTCAGAGCCATCACACCCTCACTGATTAGGAAGTCCATGTCCATGTGCAGTGTTAGACTCACTATGTATTAATTTGGATGTGTCTGTATGACCAGCTGAAGAAAACAGGTACAGACTCAGTGGTGGCTGAGTGCATGTCTGAACAGAGGGACTTGGACTAGGCTTTTTGATGCTAACCACATTACAGGCACCCATGTTTCTGTCAGGTAGAGACTGGCTTTTCATAATACGCTCTATATTATGTATATGTGTGTCTCACTGAAGTGGCAAGCAAGACAGAGAAGGTTCACCTGAGGAATCTTCACTGTTTACAACCTTCTTTAAAATTGAAGGGACTTGCTAGACATGCCCATTCAGTAACAGGATATTGAAGCCAACAGTTTCTTTTTCAGTCATCCTGAAGTGCTGTATACCTTTCTGCTGTACAGACTTTGCCACAGCTCCTAACAAATAAACCTAGAGCAACTGTAAATGCATTGGGCAAATGAAGAGGAGAGGCATTTTGACATGGTGAGAAAACCTTTCAGAGGGCATTCAGACACGATATTAAATTTATTACCTATTATTTGTTTATGTTTTATCATGTAATGTATCAAGAAAGAAAGAATAGATAATGTTTTAATAGTTCAAATAAAATAAAGAGTATGCATACATCCTGAGTACACATGCTCTTGGAGCATTCAGATAGTAAGTCAAAACCAGCAAGTGACAAAATGAGTAATATGGGATCGTTCAGAGAATTAGGTAATGTCCTCAAAGGAGTGGGTCACTCAGGCTTCAAAGTGATTCTAAGTGTTCAAGTGTTTGACACAGTTTGTACAGACTGTGAATTAGGGTGATGTGCAATTCACAGTGGGCACATGGGAGTGAAGGGAAAAAGAAACAAACCGCACCTGATTTAAGTGTGTACGCAGATCTGTTAGCTGAGCTTGCAGATAGCAGGCCTGATGATCTTGTTACAGCCACAGAGAACAAGTCTGTTTGTAAACACTGTTATCTACTGACTGGCATGCATTGTATCCCAACAAAAAAGGGATCCTGAGGAAGCAGTTTTGTGAGAGGGTGATAGATGACTACAGATCTTGTTCTGATCTGAATAGCTGAGCTTATGGTGACTCAAGGCTGACATCTGATGACTGGCCACATTCATGGAAGCGCCCTGGAAATTTCTGTACAGCCTTGCTGCCTGATGGTGTGTCTCTGGTGAGCTGCCATAGCCAAGACCTGGGAGTGAAGTCTGCCTTTACAGTCCATAAACCAAGGTCACTGCACACGATCTCTCCTAGTCAGCACTGAGGCTCACTGAGGAGACAATAAGGTGGAAGTTACATTTTCTATAACATATTAGGGGTCAAAACCTTCAAGCTGAGCAGCTCTAGCAAGCACCCAATTTAATTAAAAGGATATATAGAGTGAAATAAAAAGAAATGGTGAAGAAAATCTACCCAAGTACAAACCTAGCTCAAGATTTAGAACGCTATGAGTAAGAGATCTTTTCAGCTCTCTCTTCAATCACATGTGGTTTTGCAGTTTGAAAAGCAGCTTGAACTGAAACAAAAACAAAACCAAAAAAATTGAAAAAAAGCACCTCCAAAAATCAGTGTTTATTTGAAACCAAAACAGTTCTTTAAATGAATAATTTATTTGCATTCCAACAGGTGGGTTGTGAGCTGACTAGTGCTTGCACTAGGCTGAGCCTCTGCAAAGCCCTGCCAGTTGTGGATACTCCCATCTTTTCAGCACCCAATATAATTCTCTCACCCTCTTGCATATCTAGGCATTGGAGACTTTCTAGGTTTTTTTCAGCATCTCAATTATAAGTTGTAATGATGTATGAAAGGATAATATCACTGCCTACAGGACAACCAGTAAGTAAAAGGCAGTGATCCACAGACAGTGCTAGGTTGTCCTATTTCAATATTATTTCATTGAAATATTGTCAGTGGAGCCCAGGAAATGCAAACCTTAACAAACATGACAAAAATAGCAAGAAAAGAAGGTCCTTCTGGAAAGAATACAGCCAGAAGAGAAACTAATAAGGGCATTTTTTATGAAGTGACTATTTTTATTTCAACAGAAATTAAAGGGACACAGAAAATGTATTAGTAAGCTTCAAGTTATATTTCTTGTATATACAAGTGCTGGATTTTAGATCAAAGCTAATTGTTTCTGGGTTTTTTTTAGAATACTTGAGTGCTTTTTAGTGGAAGTGCACTAACACTGATATTTTCTATAGCAGAGAAGAGTAGCACTGCTAAGTGGGTAACAAAAATGTTTTGCTCTGTATTAGAACCCTAAGTAGCAGCTAATTTACAGGCTTTCAGAAAAGTAGGGCAAAAAAAGATGGAACAAAGTTAATTTTTTTTTTTTTTTTTTTTTTTTTTTTTTTTTTTTTTTTTTTTTTTTGCAACACTGCAATTTTAATTTTGCTGCCCATTTGGGATTTTGCTCTGCTTTGAACCAGAGTTGTACAAATCAATGTGAACCGTTTTATAACTTGTTAATTGTTCTGTCTACCTATACACATACATAACAGGAAAAGAAATTGAGTGATCAGTAGTTAATTAGATTACAATTACTCTTATGTGTAATATGATTTAATCTTTTACAATTATACTGATACTTATCAGGAAATTCATGTGCACTTAGATAATATTTTTTTTCATGAAAAAGTGATCATTAACTGGAGAATAAGAAAATTATAGAATATACTAAGAATAACTTTCATTATTTCACATAATTTCTTATTGAGCCCTGAAGTTTTGGGGAACTACTAATTTGCAGCCATATTTAGCTGGGGGGCATACAGTATTACTTTTAACTTTCAGTACATTACAAGATAATTGTTAAAATATTGTATAAAATGTAATGTCCTTTAACTATTATGAAGTCTGAAATTGATAGGTATTGAAGTCTATCAATATTGAAAGGTCTTACTACATCTAGGTCTTGATTTTTACTGATATAAAAAATTATTGAGACAGAAGAATATAAAAGCCCATTGAGATGAGAAGGTATTGATGCCTATTGATAGACATTGATGTGGTAATAAAATATGAATATAAACACCTTGAGGTAGATGTTGGAATCGGTGGGCCTCAATGCCTATCTACATCAAAAGGGCTCACTATCTCTAGGTCTTTATTTCTATTGGTATTGAAAAGTTCTTCGAGATCAAAGTGTTTGGATTCATATTGAGACTGAAAGATATTGATGTCTATGAATGTCAATAAGTCCTGCTATCTATAGTTCTCAGTGTTTACTCGTATCAAAAGCAGCCTCTAGATCAATAGGTGTGGACACCTATTGAAATAAAAAGATAATGATATCTAGCAATAGACATAGATGTCCATTCTTAGGTGTCAAAACTGATAGGCATCAATGACTAATGATACTGAAAGATCTCATAGTTGATGTATGTTGGTGCTAAAGAATATAAAAATCGGTGTGAAGACTGACAGGAATAGACATCAGTTGAGACAGAAAGTTATACATGCCTACCTTTATTGGACAATACCTGTAGATATCAATATCTATCAATAGGCATCTAAACTGATAGGCATTGATGTCCACAGATACTGAAATGTATTACTACTGGTAGGTATGGTGTCTACTGCTATCAAGAAATTTCTTGAGACTGCTAGACATAGATGCCTACTGAGATCAGAAGGTATCAACGCCTAACATTAGGTGTTGATATTGATGTTTACAAATAGGTCTTGAAATTGAAAAACATTGGTGCCTGTTGATATCAAAAGGCCTCACTAACTATTGGTTTTGATGTCTGCTGGTATCGGAATTGGTTTTGAGACCAATAGGTATAGTCCCTTATTTAGGTCAGAAGATATATCTTCTGATCTATAGCTATCCATCAACACCTATTGGTATCTGTGCCTAAAAACAGGTGTCTGAATTTATAGGCATCAATACCTGCTGAGATCCAAAGGTCTTGCTTTTGATAGGTCTCAATGTCTACCAATATAAAAACAAGTCTCAAGACTGATGGGGCAAGAAGCCTATCAGATTTGAAAGGTAATGATACCTATAAATAAGTATCAACATTGTTTGGCATCAGTGCCTATGAATTTCAGATGTTGTCTCTCTGTTGGTCCTGAATCCTACAGATATCAAAGAATTACTTGAGACCAACAGTATAGATGCCTCTCAAGAGAGACAGATTTGAAATGCCTATCTGCAATAAAAGATTAATTGAAATGTATGGGTTTTACTAAAACTAAATAGACTCTAAGGAAATATTATTTCGTAACATCCTTTTTGAACTATCCATTGGTCATGATTTGAAGATAATTCAAAAGGGCAAATCCAGATATATTACATGTGTTTGTTTAATTCCTGTAATTTATACAGGATTTTGGTGGATGAAACTGTTTTTTTCTAACAGTCCTGAGAAGACCAACTATACTTTTGAATGGACAGAAATTTTCATAAGTGTAATAGCATTCTGAGGTGCCCCAAAACATCTGTGCATTGGAAAATGGCCTGAATTTACACATGCTGCAGTCAGGAAAGGAGAGTGGACAATTTCACACCTGTTTAGAAATTCACAGGTAATGGTGCATCCCATTTCCCTTGGAGGGCTGAGAAGTGCTGCCTTCTGTGTCTGGCTGTGCTGTTTAAAGATGTCTTTGCTGTTTCTGGCAATATAGTGGCAAAATTTCATTTCATTAGCTGCAATGGCTCTGGTATCTTAGGACTAGTTTTGCTAGCACGTTATCATACTGCATGGTGCAACAGAGATGCACCTTCAAAGTCAGAATGGCAAAACCAAAAGTTCTCCATCACTTCCCTTATTTCTCTTACTCTTCTTCAACTCACTTCTCATCACACACAAAACTTAAATTTTTAAAATACATTTTAGTTAAATTCATGTGTGACCCATTGTAGCATTCTTGGTGCAGATAATTTTGTCTTTGGCTTACCCTAAAAATAATAAATGGCTTTTGTATTATTTTCTACTGAATCAATTAAATTAGTGTAAAGGCATTGGCAGTGGACATATAAATTATGGAAAAGCAGTTAAAGATAGATAGCATTATTCACTACTATGCCTCAGCGAAGTGAGAACAGTTTACATGAGCAGCTTTCCTGTGACAGTCACTGCTGTCACCGACAATTTAAGGCAAACACTCTGACATTGTGATTGTCAAATGGTGTGATATTGACAGGACAAGAGGAAATGTCCTCAGTTGCACCAAGGGAAGTAAGATTGGATATTAGGAAAGAATTTCTTTACTGAATGGGTTAACAGGCACTGGATCAGCTTTGCCCAGGGCAGTAGAGTCCCCATCCCTGGAGGTATTTCAGAGTCATGTAGAGTAGTGCTAAGGGATATGGTTTAGTTAAGAACTTGTTAGTAGAAGGTTAATGATTGGACTCAATGATCTAAAAGGTGTTTTCCAATCTAGGAAATTCTGTGATTCTGCAGTGGAGCAGGTGATAAGTGCTCACACAAGCAGCATAGTAACTGCTGCCTTGGGAGCAGTAACATCCAGCAGAGACTTGGTAGCAATCAGGTGAGAGGAGGGCTGGTAGTTATATATATAAATGACGCAACCATTTCTACAACAAACCTCCAACCCCAGTTTCTGCTGCATTGCACTTTCTCAGAGGCCACAAGCATGGAGGTGAATGGTTGCTTCAACTCAGCTGATAAGCAATTACTACTCTACAGCAATTTATTGTTAGCCTGGGTTCTTCACCAAAAAGTCTAAGGTGGTGGTGTTGGTGAAAATAATGACTGAAGACTAATCTTTTCATGCTGTTCACCTTGAGGAATAAGTGTAACTGTTAAGAGATGTTTAAGTGAGCATAGCAAAACAAACAAACCGAGCGGTATTATTTCCATAGGCTTTTCACATCCAGATCTTCCTAGACAACCTTGTAGTTTCTTCCATTGTTCCCCAGCACCCTTTACATTCTTACTTGGCCCAAGTCCCTAGAATAAGTTAACAGTGCTTTGGCAATATGTGCCTGAGTACACACACATACATACATCATTCACAGTTCTCATTATAACAGTGATCATTGGCCAGGGCCCTACATCTGTATTTGATGGTCCTATTCCAGATTTGGGGAACTGAAGGGAAATAAGAAAAGGTAATTAAATCTTTAAAATAAACATACATAACAGATCATGGATCTGCAACCAAAATGTCAGCCACATGAGCAAATAGATTAATTTTCAAAGGCAAGGATATCAGACACATTTCTTTTTAATGTTTCTAATTAGACATCAGATATCAACATGGGCTTTTTAGCTTGGAGAGGTCTGCGAGGGAATGTTATCAATGCTTATAAACATCTAAAGGGCAGGTGTCAAGAGGATGGGGACAGACTCTTTTCAGTGGTATGCAGCAACAGGACAAGGAGCAATGGGCACAAACAGGAATACAGGAAGTTCCATTTGAACATGACTAAAAACTTCTTTACTATGATGGTGAAGGAGCACTGGAACAGGCTGTCCAGAAACAATGTGGAGTCTCCTTTTCTGGAGATATTCAAAACCTGCCCAGATCTGATCCTGTGCAACCTATTCTAGGCGAACCTGCTTTAATAGGAGTGTTGGACTAGATGATCTCCAGAGGTACCTTTCCAGAGGTGAAAAATTTCCCTCTCTGCAGTCAAAACATTAAGACAGAGAGAAAAATGAGAGAAGGAAGGATTAGAGGCTTCCTCAGAGTAAATAACATATGTAAAGAGCCTGAAACTGGGGAAAAAAAAAAAACCTTATACAGTACATCTTTGAAAAAAAAAAAAAATTCTCTTATGAGAGGACATAATATTCAAGAACCTTGTTTTATCTCTTCTCCACTATTAATGAAATAAAGTTTGGAGGATAGACTGATGATTCAAGGCAAAGAGTAATACCAAGCATATAGGATATAGAATTAGAAAGTTCTTTTTATTTCTTTTGTGTGTGATTTCTGTATGGGATCAGCTTTTTTCAGAAATAACATATAAATAACCCAGCAAACATTATTGCTATTATAGCAAGTTTTGTTCTAGCATCTAAAGAAATTTGGAAAAAATTCCAATACATCCTTTAAATAATGAATGTTCTGGTTTTCCGTTTAATCTCTTTTTCTGGCCAAAATTATTAATGGATAAATACTGGTTTTGCTAGTGTATTAATTTTGTAAATCTTGGAGGAACAGGTTTCAGTTGTTCATAAGCCACTTCCTTTTGGTTAAAGGCTCAGACTGATAAGTATATTTTCTCAACCGCAAATGACTAAAAAAAAAAAAAAAAAAATCAGAGAATTAATGCCTTATTCTCAATTCACAATGTGCCTAGGGAAGAAAATTGCCTCAATTGAATGTCAATGGCAAAACTACATTGACCTCAACAGGTCAAGATTTCAGTCCTTGTTCTTTGTAATTTTGCTGATAGGAAAATTCCAATATCTGTATCTTTTGAAAAAAGGCCAATCTCAGAACATCACAAATTTTTGAACATCAAAAAAGAAAAGGGAACAATTATGTTTGTTAACTAAGCAAACATTCAGAAAAGGAATCAATGTTTCCGTACATTTTTCATGGCACTTGCCTTTCATTATTAGCTAAAAGCAGCATTCTTTTATTGTTCTCAATATTTTTGTCTCCTGTGCACCAGGGCTGCAAATCCATACTGAGTCTTGGCTCTCAAGGTTATTGTTTCTGATCTGGTCAAACTCAGCAGTGACTGAACACTGTCACCATTTGACAGCTGTTTGGGGTCTGTGTGAAACATCGGGGCTCGGTGCAGTCCTGGGGAGCTGCTGTCTACATTGTAAAAAGTACAACCCAAAATGACATTAATGAAGAACTCTGGGAGTTTCCAAGCAGCCAAAGACTGAGTAAACTGCAAATGATAGAATTACTCTGCCACCTCTGGGGTACCCCTTCTGGGCAGAAACGCAGCTTATTGGTGAATCCAGTGTGAATCTTGTGCTGAACTTCACTAACCGGTGAATGATTTTATTCTCCAAGGATGTAAGCCCAGTACCTTTCATCTCCACTAGAAATAAAGAGATTTGCACACAAAGAAATGGAGAAGAATAATTTCTCATTGTCCTAGCAGTTTGGCTGGGCATTATTTTACTTTACAACATGGCCAGTGGGTGTGAGCTCTGAACTCTCAGCCACAGGGGTAAATTAAATGAAAGCCTCATTTTAGAAAGTAGCACATTAAACTAAGAAAATGCATTTGTAAATCTTTCCCTTGAGCCCTGGAGTAGTCTTCCTGGGGCCAGCGCAGCCTCAGCATAATGAATGGCTGCACAGCTGCCCAGCAAAAATCACAAGCTCCTATTGCATGCATAGAACAGGAGAGCAGCTTCAGACCAACCAGAAAACTGCTGACAACACTTCTATAAATATGCAACTGACTTCTCTCAGTTTTCATTGTCTCAAAACAACCGCTGAATGATTTTTCAAGTAAATTTCACACTATTCTTCAGACAACTCATTCAGCTCATTTGACTTTCTTTATTCATTCCTTGCTAAGAGAAGTGGCAGAGATGAACAACTTAATATGTACAGCAAAGCAAATATACAAAATGAAATTCTAAAGGAAAGGAAAAAAAAAAGAAAAGTTATTGTGTTTGCTTTATTCCTGTTGGCAAATCCAGAGAAAGGTAAAGAGTTCTGCCTTTGGGTGATGGTTGAAAGAGGGATTTTCATGACAGAGCTAGTTGTTAATTTCTTCAGTGTGTTATTCACCTGCCTGGGTGCACAGCTGAAGATATCACTATCTGGAAAGTTCAGCTAACATTCAACTTCTGTGATTCATTTAAATTTCATATTGTAACAGCACTCCATAGACACACTAGCATCACTAGATTAGAATATATTACATATATATTTGTTATCTTGGGAAGAGAACTAGTATTTTCTAGTCAATGTAATTTACATCAATGTGAGATAACTTGAAGGGTTCAATATTCACACTGAACATATCTGAAGCTAATAACAGCTATGAACTTTACTTATTTGTTATCCCCTAGAGGTAGATTACACTTTCTATTAATAAGAATAAGGAAAGATCCACAGTCCTGGGATTGTGCTCCAACATAATACCCTTGATAAACATCACCCAAGTGCCAATTTACTTAGGCACTGTAAACAAGTACTTCAGCACCGATGCCATAAAACTGCAGTCTGTCAAATCTCTGCTCTCCATGCTCCACCCCTGTGGAGTAGTGACTGCTGGGAATCCTTCATTTACCCACTCCAAGGGAGAGGAGCCTATTGTCTAGCCTAACAAAATCTGCTGCAGCTGTGACCTAACACTTGCCATGCCCAGTGGATACAAAGATTACAGTTTATTATGTTGTCTAGATTATACTGTAAAAAACAACCAAACAAAAACATTTAAAAAACCAACAAAAAATAAAAACCCACACCAAAATAACTCTACACCAAACAAACCAAAAAAAACCCAAAACACCAAACCATCAAGACTCACAAAATGGAAAAGGCTGTGTAAAACTCAGGACTCTTTTTCCTTACCATCATCTTCCTTTTGGTTTCTCTCTCTTTCTGATGCCTGTGCTGTTCCTGAACTCTCACTGTTGTCTGTTTGGATCGTCTCTCACTCTCATCTTGGAGCTACCAATTCTACCACTGCTGTCACTGAGGAACCCAGTGCTTTTCAGTCACTTGAATGCCATGCCTCCTCGTCATTGTACCTCAAAGCTGAGACACACTTGAGAGTGGGAAGTTCCTCCTCTGCATTTTATACTTCAACAGGACACTGTCAGCTTCACTGACTTATATCCTTTCTGACTCATTTTCAACCAAATACTCCACTGGGGATGCCTAGGACATTAAAATATTCTGTCAGACCTATAGGGCTTAGTTATTATAGCCAAATAATCATCACAGGCAGTCATCAGTATTGATCTGATTCTCCAGGGATTCCTGGGGAATGGGCAGGAATCAAAGGGATCTCCCAGGCCACCAGTACAGAATGAAGACCCTTAGAACTGCACTAAGGGTTCATCTCTGGACATGAATCCTGTGCAACTACAGCTGTTGCTTTTTACCTCTGGCTGTGGAACAGAGTAAGGAAGGAAATGAGGGGCGCATGTGATACTTTTAAGGGGTCTGTGAAACCCAGCTGAGGAAAGCTAAGCTCATAATTTACCTTGGGGAAATTTCTTAAGTGCTTGCAAATTTACAAAAGCACCAGTAGTGCTGGACTGCATCTCTCTGCGATACATGTCCAACATTTTATTTATTTTTAATGGTCTTTGTGTTACAACAGCTCTGTAAACAAAGGTAAGGGTGTCAAACTGTACCATTTTTGGGACTGATACTCATATTAGAGCTCCTGTGAATGTGACCAGTTCTTTCATTGCTTTGAAAGCCTTGCTGATATATTTCCTTCCTATTTTTAGCTCTTTTATTACTATCTTCCAAAGCAAGAAAAAACCACAAATTATCCAAGCACTTAGACATCTTTAGATGTTACAGTTCAATAGCAGTTTACTGCCATTTTGGTAAATTGTGCTCAGCAGTGAGCCACAATTAAATGAAATCTTCATTCTAAATGTCTGTAAGATAAGGGTGTAGATTTACTCTCCTCAGAATATATCTTTATTAAATGCACATGTCATTAAAATATAAAAAGATTGGCTTCTCAAGCATACTCTGAAAGATGTCTACATGTATTTTGCTCTCTTCCTCAGGTGACTACCAGAAATACCTAGAGAAAGAGTCTGTTCCTGGTAAATGCTACGCAAAGCTTTCTCTTTTGCAGACTTGCCCCATTCACTGCCACGTGGCTTGTAGGTTTGCTTGGCTAGGGGAGAGGTAAAAACACACAAGCAAAAAAAACCAACCCCACCAATAAAACCTCACCCTACTGCTGGAAAAAATACACGTGCTTCAAGCTGCATCCATAAATACAGTGAAGTACTACACACTTAAGTATCCAGCTTTTTTTCTAACCAGTCGTACTCAGCATCATCATTTCAGAGAGACAGAGACACTTGATAGGAAAGAGCTCATTCTCTGCCTCATGGTAAAATGACCATTTTGATTGTGCTGAAGAACCTGGGAGAAAAAGACCATGCAGGTCATGCTCATAATTTTGCCAGCACTGTCTTGTGTGAGCAGGGAGCACTGTAGAAGAAATCTACCCCAGCCTCTGCTTCCAAATTCTGTCTTTTGTGTATGTCTGGCATACGTCTGGTCTGTAATTCAAGCACCAACACACACTAGATGACCTCTGGCTGATGCTGCACTTTCCTGCTTGTGGAGATAGACAGCTCTCCAGGAGCCTTCCTTCAGCACCCAGGTGAGGATGACCCAGCTGAGTGCCAGGCTTACCAGCACCACCTTTTTATCATGGATGTTCACCACTGGGGCATGCAGCACATAATGAAGTGAGATGCATAGGCCTGATATTTGCCTCTCTAAAACAATTCTTAACTCACAGCAGCTCAAAAGATGCCACTTGTTTTCCTTTTATGCTTTCCTGAAAAACCCAATGAGCTGTCTATGCACAGGGCAAGACAAAATGCAAATAAGCTTCATATGTATTTCCCAAGAGGATTATTTTTGCAACTGATATATGCTTTAAAAAAAAAACCCTAACAATCAAATCCCAGCAGCATTTCATTGGTTCTAGGAAAATAACAGGTCAGCCTTACCACAACCTGAGTACCTTTTACAAGGTATAGATTAAGTCCAACTACACATAGCAACCTCAGCATGAGGTGTGATGACCAGTGTATTTAAAACCTCCAAGGCTAGAGTCCATCCTCACCTGCCTCCCATTACATCATCCTCAGCAGCCATCACTGTGGCAAGCTCAGTGCTTTAGGGGAGCTCAGGAGTTAGAGCTGAGTGAAACAATATGGGCACTAGTGTTTCAGCACTGTTAGTTTGATATAATCTAATTACAGCTGTGATGAGCAACTGCTGGGCCTGTGTAGTGTTCTGCAAAGTAAAGAGCTCCCGACAAAAAGACATAATTTTCACACAAACCAGAAAAATGAAGAGTTGTCTTCCAGATAGCTCTAGCTGACTATAGGGAACACCAAAGTGAGCAGCCTATTTATTATATTACATCTGACATTATAAGAGCCTGTGTAATGTAATTATCCATAAAAGTCCCAACAGTCTGCCAATTGTTCCTCACAGGTGTACTTGTTTTTAAGACAGCTTTCCTAGACACCCATTACTTACAGCCTCCTACTTGCCTTTATCTGTTCTCTAAACAATATTAAGAGGAGTTCTTTTACCATGAATAACCAAATAAAATATTTTGAAACAACACACAAGCTCTTGGTTTAAACATATAGATGTATTGTTATTGTTACTATGGGTTTTTTATTTAAATTCTCTGTTTATATAAGACATCTGATGAATATAAAACTTACCTTTTTCATTGGTATGCTGGAATGCAAAAGGTTTTTTTGTGAGCTGTGGGCCTTCTTCTGGTCCCCAGGAGCCCCTGGTGGCCTTGCGTGTATTCCACTGACCTCTGTGACTTTACTGAGGAGTACAAGGAGTTGTGCTTCTGCAAAGAAAGAGGGATCTAGCCCCATAAGATTTGGCAGTACACCCACTTAGGGTCCAAACTCTCTGATTTACAGAACAGGAGTGTCACTCTTGGAAACTGAATAGCAGGACAGAGGATTATGATCAGCAATAGACTGAAACAGTAAAGACTTAAAATGGTCCCCATTTAAAGAGGCTTTGGATAGTGAGAATGTGTTGAGATTTATGACTACCATGTTATTAGTTTATGTTATTTTTACGATGCCTTTTGCTCCTTTTTATGAATTGCAGATTTTAATGCAAGTTAGGAATAAATAAATTAAAAAAAGAGGACTGTTAATAGGAAATCCTGAATGATGTATGCCATCTCACCTGTAGATGTAAATGCACATCAACAGTGTTGCTGTGGATTTCCTATGGAAACTATTTGTGAGGTGTTGTCAAATCCTACGTGTTTCACTATTATTAATAACCTTCCAAGGAAATATATCATAAACTCACTGAAGAAGGGATGGTCAACAGCTGTAGACAGCTGTAATTAGCCTCCAAACTTTTAGATATTAGAAGGTGGCCACAATAATGAGTAAGGGGTCCTACTGACATACATACAGTAAAATTGGTTACATATCTGGTGAAGCACATTTGCTTGGTTTGAGCTTATTCAGAAGGATAAGGTACAACTAGACTATGGAATAACTTGGAATTTACTTGTTTGAATTATATTATATTCCATAACTTGTAGTGTACCTACATCATTTCATAATGCTGATGGTAACTGAAAAGGGTTTCCACAGACTAATTTCCAGGATCTGCAGACTTAATTCAGCATTCCTGTTGGAGAAATAAATGGGGGGATATTGGTTTGTAATCCCATCGTCTTTATGATGACAGATGGCTTCCCTGAAATGGACATTTTGCCATGCTGCCTGAGATCAAGTGGCTTTATCCTGTGACTGGTATGACCATCTGAAACATCTCAGTTATGCTGATTGACCCCATGAGTGCCATGGATTTGTCCTCTTGAGAAGAGATATGTTTATGTTGTAGATCAGGAAAAGCCTTTGGTCTGCATTCATAATGAGATTTGGATAAGATTTAAGAGCCAAACACACAGTTGTGTGTGGCTGACTTTAAATATGAAATCCTTAAACCTCAGCTAATCTGACTAAAGGTGCCATGGGAGGTTTCTCTTTACAAGTCACTCTAGACCCTGATATACAGTTATGAGTTCGTCTGCCTTAATTTTGATGGTTGCACATGCATATGTGCAGACAGATGGGGGCTTGCCTCTACTGCTCTCGGGTGCACAGCCCAAGTTAGGAAAGACCCAAGAATGAAAGTATGCCTAGCTCAGGATGTGCTGGAGGTTAGAATATCTTTATGAGGAGAATGGCACCACTGTTACCTCCTCTACCTCATTTCTGCTTCCCCCTCAATATGCTGCCTTTTGTGGATCTAATTCTTAGACAACAGACTCTTTACACCTTGTAAGAATCCTATTTACATACATATTTAACTTGGAGTTGTGAATCTTTTCAGGCCACCAGAAGCCTAAAAGTACATTGTACTGCAACAGTAAAGACTCCACACTGACAATGGCAAAAAAAATTAAATTATCTGATATCCAAAGTAATAGATAGAAAATCCTCACTGGAAGCTCCTTCCTCCTAACTATGATGTTTGTGATGAGTGAAAAGAATGTTTAAATGAGGGTGGTTTTAACTATATATGTTTTCTAAAGATATTATAAGAATATTTTAATTAACCTATTTTGAAAGACTTGTGTAAGCATAGAAAGTGTGGTGTTCACATGTAGTGTCATGTAGTGTCATGTAGTGTCAGGAACCTTAGTCTTTCCCTTGGTTATAGGTACAACTTGCCTGGCTAGAGTTTTAGTGTCCCACATAATACTCCTTAGAACATTGTCCATCCAATCCTGAAGACATGCTTGGAACCACAAGAATCACAGGAAGAAGGGATTCACTTTCAAACGGAAGACAACAGCTCTGGAAAATGAATGATGCTGTTTGCTTGGCAGTAGAATGGGGAGGAAGTGACATGTATGCAGCAGTATGAGAAAACACAAACCCAAATATACTGGCTACTCTGCTCTCCACAACCAGGCTGTTGTGGTACTGTGGAGTGACACAGTCAGAAAAGGTATTCAGTTAATGATGAGCACCCCGGTTTAACAAAATGAAAATATTACCTTTGCCCTGGTAACATCTAATGCAGAATCATTTAATGAATCAAGTGTCTGCCCAAGTGCAATGCTGTTAGGCAGTGAAGCTTCAAATCCATCTGTCTGTGGCAGAGGGAGATTTGACCAAAGTCACTGTGACTTAGAGTGGCCCTTATGATGCCCACTGGATATACATTATGTGTTTTCATCCAGCTGTACTACATCCTAAACTGAATGGACTGTCTGAATGCATAGGCCTTGGTACACACACAGTTAAAGAGGAGGCAGTAATCTATCTTCTTTTAACCCATGCACTTCTTCCCAATTATGTTTCTTACCAAAAAAAAAAAAAAGAAATATAAAGGAATCGAATGCTTTTTGCTTCACATAGTGTCATATACTTTTAACCCCACCTGCTACGTGTGCTGGGCTTTTATGCTGTAGGAGGACACTGGGTAAAATTACTTTCTGAAAACCATATTGGCACCAGCAAAAGCCACCTTTGGAGTGAAAGAAAACACAGTAAAGCAAAAATATATTGAGGGAGGAAATCTCCTAGCAGCAACTATGGGACCTAAAGCATACTGCTATCTTACAACATATATGTTTCTTTTGGTTTGTTGTGTGCTAATCCTTAGAAGTACTCTAGAATTGGAATTATAGCTAAACATGAGCAAATCTTAAGAAGAACTAAAACGGTTCAAAGTCTCATTATATTTATTTAACTAGATTTCAATATTATTCAAACTCCATGCCAAAAAGCACACTATCCAAGGCTTCAGACAGCCTTGAAAAACACTTAAAACCAGAAGAACATGGGAGATACAAAACAAAAATTAATCTAAATGGCAATATTTCATCCATTTTATGCCCAAGCATTTCAGAGGTAGTTCTATCTAGTACACAGTAAACAATAAACTAACTTCAGAACAGGGTTTGATTCAGCCACTTGGCAGCTGCCTTGCCCTAGTCAAACAGCTCCATGTTTTTTCCTGCTCGACTCTGACAGCCTCCTCAACAAAGGCTGACAACCTTCTGTCTAGTTACATTCATCTGCCCTCTGTCTATAGGTTCATTCCTAGATGAGTCTTAACCCTTGGTTCCTTTAAAACCTCTTGTTTATCATGGCTATGGTAGAGAAGAATCAAAACAAGAGCAGAGGAAATATGAGATCAAATAGGCATCAAGAAGAGTTACAGAAAGGGTAGAAGCTAAGGCCAGGAACCCACAAGTTCATGGATAATATTATTTTTTCTAGTTCTTTGTGACTCCTTATGTACAGAACAAGACCATCAGCAACAGGATTTCCAGAGAAAGACAGGAAAAAAAAAACCCAGCAGTTCTAGGAGACACACTGGTGATGGTTAGCAACAGAAGAAAAGAGAGAGATAACAGAGAGAAAGAAATTATCAGGTAAGGAGAAACCTATTTGCAGATAATCCACCTAGTTTGGGAGATTATGCATCTGAAATCTTTTCAAGATCTATTGTTTTGAGCAACACATGTTTTATTTCACTAGGCTTTCTATTTTCCCAGGCCTGTCAGGGATGTTTGTTTGTTCACTTGCTTTGTGTTCTGAGAAATTATCCACATTAAAAGTCCCCAAAGTTTATAACTGACCACAATGGAGCTCACACACTTGAAGGTATATGAAGATGAAAAACAGATATAGCCACAGAGACAAAAATATTGTACTGAAGGCTGTTAACAGGGAAATATGCTGTCACTGTGAATATCTGCCTGTATAACAACAATGGTCAGGAATGGATTCATATCTGGTATCTGAAAAGCTGACTTGAAGGAGCAGCTCTATCTTCTCCTGCCATGGCCAGGAGATGCTGCTATAATATGTAGTATTCTTCCTGAAATATTTATGAGGAGTTTGGGAAGATTGATTTGGCCACTGGGGATATATATGGGAGCATCTGCTGTAATAACAGTAAAAAGAATTAGACTCATCAGGAATAGAGATTCAGAATGATAATGGCAGTGTTTGCTCTTTGAATATGAAGAATCTACTAGGTCCTTAAACCTAAGAATAACTTATACTTCCACATGCAAGAAAAGCCCCCTTTCTTCCTCAGCAAGACTTGCAGTCAGGAAAGGACCCAAATGCGTGTGCCTCTGTGTGCAGGAGTGAGTGGGTGATCCATAATTGAGGTATCTCCTTTGATGATCACCTTATACAAACAAAAGGGTATGCCATCACACATGCAAAGACACTTGAGAAACTGTTATTGTCTAAATAACAGCATAGATTAAGAAACCTCATGTGTAGATCAGAAAAAACGTAAGCAATCACCAAAGAGTCAACACCATTTGCTGCAGAACTGACCCTAACTAGACTTTGGGTTCCCAGGGATTGAGGAGAGATGAAGTAGGCAAGGCAGGTGTCTCTTTCTCCTCCACATGGGACCAAGGGAGAGGAAGCCTGAACTTCGTTTCTTTTTATGTACCCTATTAAGGAAAAACAAGTGCTGTTCATTAACTTCCCTTCCATCCTTTCTGAAATATCCACAGAAAGTCCCCCCTAAGCAAGGATCACATACAGTCCTGATGGATTCACTCAGACAGGATGAACCCCTGCCTCCTCTACCTCAGCCTCTTAGGTGAACCAGCAACACAAGCATTTTTTAACTAGGGTTCTCCATGCCTTCAGTTAACAGGCCTGCACATTTCCCAGGAATAAGGAGTCCTAAGGAAAGGTGCTATAGATCTTAATAGAGCTAAAACCAACATTCTATTCTTGAAATTAGAACTTAAATTGCTATTTAAAAAGCTGAACCACAGATATAATTCTCCATAAAATTCTACTGTAGAGCTTGAATAAAATTGTGGAAAAGATTTCCTGTTTAACTGCAGAGAAACTTGCCATAAATGGGTTCAATGGAGTACATTAGGGTCTCTGGAGACACTTATTTAGCCCTCCCTCTTCTTCTAGCCTGCATATTCTCTGGTTAAGCCCACACATGCAGCTGAAAGAACAGCTCCTGGAGTACCATCCTGATCTAAAAATTAATCTCTGCATGATCATGCACTCTGTTATAGCCAGAGCATCATGCTTGTGACAAGTGCTGTATATAGGCTGTTTAAGAATATGGCTGCAAAAGATTATCAGCAAGCAGGTGCCTGCTTAAAATGAGAGGGATGTAAGAAACAAATGAGAATGAAAGAGTCTTCAAAGACCACTGAAAAAACCTCCACCTTCTAAGGAAACTGCCCACATTAGCAGTTTAAAAAAACCCAAACGTTTATTTTGGTCACCACTGAAAACATTCCTGCATTGTGTGGTAATTTCCTTCTCAAGTGGCCAGGTGCTGCCTGCAGAGCACAATCCCACTCATCAGGAGCAAGGCTGACAAAATCTGCCTTTCAATTTGGCACGTTTAGCAGATCTCAGAATTTATATTTGGTGAATCAAGCAGTCATGCTGCCAAACCTCCGTTTATAAACACAGGCCTACCCACACTGGCACAGTAGAGCAGAAGAGGTTCTCAGACTTATTTATTGGGAAAGCATGTTTATTAAACAATTATGCTTCAAAATACATCTGTCTTTTTCTTTTCTCTCCTTTTTCCCCATATATTCCTAGGATTACTATGGCACCAAAAATTCTACTGCAATTATAGCCAATGACTCCAACTCAGCCTGAGGTCCAGATATAGCCTTCACACCCCTCTGGAGCAATCACTCATAATTTCAGAGGTTTAAAGAATTTCAAGAATTCCCTGCAAAGAACTAAATCTTATAGAAGTATTGCTCATTCACCACCTGAGACATAGGGACTATACTTTCTATTTTAACTCTTATAAAACAAGTACAAGGGTTGAGGCATTTTTGCCACATAAATCTCGAGTGCTGAAAGTTTACTTTTGTTGTGCTGCCTCTTACAGTTGTGTCAGACAATGTGCCACTTCCTTTGTTTCTGGTACTGTAATGGCACCCTTCAATTTCCCCCCAGAAGCCCATACAATTACTATTACACAAACTCTGGAAGTTTAACTCCTTTTGCTGCTTCTTAATCCTTTTCTTTAAGGCCAAGTACCACTTTGCCTGCCAGTCAGTCAAAAAATTATATTTTTAAAAAACTTTTTAGAGATATTGCCACAATACATCCTAGACAAATAGTTGCTGTCATTTAATCTTGCACTCCTGTGAATCTTTGTTTTAGAACAAGAGATGTCATGTACACCTGGCGTATGTTTAACGTCAGCTAAATTGTCACAGGCACTGAGAAGTGTGCACAGTGTGATCATGTGCCCCATCTGCAGACTGCAAAAAGATAGGCTTCCATCTACTTCTTGGGTAAAAAGCGGCCAAGGGGAGTCGCTTTGCCTGGTAGACATCACTTGCATCCCTGCACCACTTCTGTTCTGAGAGACCAGGCTGAACAGCTGCCAAGCCCTGACATTTCTCTGCTCGTAGGAAGATATGTGAAAATAAGTAAGAGGAAGATTCCTTCCCTCTCCTGTTGTCATATGCAAGAAGGTGTTTTACATAAAACAACGAAGAAATATGGATCTGGCCTTTTATTTACTGTCAATTTCAAAGCATGAGCCAGAACAATCCCTGGTATATCTCCATTGGTTTCAGCAGACTTCACCAGAGGTCACACTGTGCCATTTAGAGTTGAAAAAATGCAAGATATGCAGTCCTGTTTCTTTCCAGTCCATAAAACCAGCCTGAAAGGTTTTCTTTCCTGCCTTCATTTCATCCAAGTTCTATCAAGAATATTGAGTTCTGTCTTTGTTTTTACTGAAGGATTGGTGAAGTGGAAAAAGCACTTTCTTTAATTGCAGGGATAAGGGGGTTTAATCTATAACAGAAAGCTAGTACTTCACCATTAGTTTTCATACATTTTAATTCAGAGGGTGCTAACCAAAAAAACTCATGATGTTAAGGATGTTTCAAAAAAAAAAAAAACCAAAAAAACCCCACCAACCATTCTCTTCATAATTTCTTAGATTTTGTCTTCATGGTACAATTTATTTAAGTGCTTGTGCTGTACTCAGCACTATCATATGTGGGCTCCTTCCAGAAGTGCATTAAAAAACACAACATTTCCACACATTGTTTGTTTGGTTTTTTTTTTCAGGGCAGGTGTATGCAGAAGAATGTCTTACTTGCTCCTTTATTTGTTTTAGACATACATCTCTGTTTGAGGGAAGGGGAGGTAAAAGAAGATAAATGGGTAAATGAGTGCAGATGCAGATGTGTTGAACTAAATGAGCACAGCCTTGGAACCATTCCTTCAGATTAGAGAAAGGACTGTGTACTGGATGCTTCTTAATCCCTGAATAGATGGCCCGAGAGAAGGAAGGTGTTGAGGTCTCCCTCTCCTTCCAAGCTAGCATCAGTTAACAAAGATCTGTTGCACTCTGTATATCAAACCCAGAGATATACCATCCATGATAGCATAACATTGCCATGGGTGAAGTTTTCTGGCCCTTTTAAGCATGGATTAAGAAGTCATCTGGAAATACTTTTCCAAACACATTTTAAAGAAGTTATATATTGACATTTTTATGTTGTTTCAGTCCCCTTTGTTTCTTCCACCTACAGCTCGAAGGTATTATATATACCTTCTCTTGAGTATAAATACTCAAGAGTATTTTCTGGTCAGGTAGATGTTAGTGACCCTCTCAAGTCATAGTTGTCTAGGGATTTCAATCTGGTGAAAGAGCACAGTTTATGTAACGGTTGCCTGTGTCATGTGTACCACATAAACGATTTCCTTGCATAAGCAAATGACCAAATATAAAATGGCAAAAGTACATAATGCAACTTCACTGACAATCATGCTGAAATCTGAATTAAGTGGCATGGTGTGTGTCTACTGACATCTACATCAGAGTGGCAATGGGGAGGGGAGGAAAGACTGACTGTGGTTTCAATTCCTGAGGCTAAATGCAATATAAATATACCCTGAAGTCAACAGACCTTCACGTGTTTTACATCTGTGCTGAATTTGTTTCCCAATATCCCATTTCCTAGATTTCACAGGGGCAGATGGTGGAAGAGAGCTCCCTGGAAGCAGCATGTTCTCCCCCCGAGACAGATGCTCTTATGTCATCTTTCAGATGTGAACTGTCTGGTTGATTAATAAGCAGTGTTGCTGGACTCAGAAGAGAGTTCAGGTTTGCTTTTCTTACCTGCAGAGCAGAACTTTACTAGGTCAGGAGTGTTAAACTAAGACTGCCAGAGATGTTTAGAGCATGTGGTGAAAGTGAACAGGATGGTGGGGAAGAAAAGAGGATGCTGAGTCCCCTGAAGTGACAACCTGTTGCTCGTGGTGTGCTTGCCTGGCATGGCAGTGTAGATAACCAGTGCCCAAAGCTGTGGAGAAGTGCTCTGCCTCCTCTGCCCTGACAGTCTTATAGGATT
Source organism: Megaceryle torquata (assembly GCA_024611175.1). NCBI lineage: Eukaryota > Metazoa > Chordata > Aves > Coraciiformes > Cerylidae > Megaceryle > Megaceryle torquata. The sequence goes on from JANIJG010005830.1 coordinate 37,434, forward strand.
ACCAGTGTGACACAGCCTCTCTAGGTCATTCAAAACACCATATAATGCCTGCCAGAGAACTTGGCACAAAGTTTTGTTCTCTGAAAAGACTTCCTTCCTTCCTTCCTTCCTTCCTTCCTTCCTTCCTTCCTTCCTTCCTTCCTTCCTTCCTTCCTTCA
>JANIJG010005830.1:37597-63613 GCA_024611175.1 Megaceryle torquata
CTTCCTTCCTTCCTTCCTTCCTTCCTTCCATATTGCTGATAAATATATTAAATAAGAACACGTTGCTTTTAGATGGAAAGTGGCTATTCTACCCAAATGCTACTTACCTATGGGTGTTAATCGAGAAAGATGTTCTGAACCAATTCTACCATAATACAATTTTTCCTTCCTTTCCTCAACCTGGCATTTATATACACAAAGTACATGAAAGAGTGCTGTGATTTGATTTAACTGCTACCTTATATTTATCACTGACTGTCCATTTGCTTTAACTTCATGTAAATATCAGTGTTCAGGACGCTTTAAGTTACAGATTTTCAACAGAAAAGTGGAGATTCACTGGCCATTTTACCAGACTCAAGGACAGCAGAAAACCAGAGATATACCCCAAAGTAATATGTTCAACCCAGAGGGAGATTTTAAAGAATAACCTGTGTAGTTCTGCAGCAGAATCCATCCCTGATCTTCCTATAGAGAAAAGAGAAGCAAATGAGGTAGATTTGGGGCTGTGGTTGAAGCCTAGCAGTCCTCCCCACCCCATAGTCCCACATGGGGTTGGGACTGACAGTCATTTGTGGGAAAAATCTCAGCTATGACAAGATCTGAGGAGAGGGTATTAAAAGAGCTCTAAGATAAAACCTAAGGGGTCCTTGTAAGTAGAATGTAGAACTGGGCTTTTGGGCAAATATATTAATGACAGCAGGTTAAGAAAAAAATTCACTGATTTAAATGAATTTTTACCAAGGCTGCTTGAGCCTGCAGATGAAGATGCAAAACCATATGAACAGAGCTCAGTGGGATCATTCTAGAAAGCATGTGTGAAACCAGCACAGGATTTCACAAGGCTGTAATTGCAAACTCTGCTTCCACAAAGTCTTCACTCAGACCTGTCAGTATTTACAGGGATATATCTAGTAAACTGCTTGAAGATGTCAGTGTATGACAAATGCTACAAAATGAGAAAAAAAATTTTTTTGGTTCTTTTTCAGGATGCTGTAAAGGTATTTGAAAAAATTAATAGTGATATTAACTCGATATGCTTCAGAACATTAATGCAAGAGACTTCATTTCCAAATAGATTCATAATATTCATAATAACCCTTATGCTATGCTGCTTGTTGCCACCCACATGAAGGAGATGCCATACAATGTTGTCTGCTATTATTTGCTTAACTGTAGAAATCTTGGCATAGTATTGTGTAGAAAATGAGAAGAATCAGCTATGCGCTGCTGATATATTATTACCTCCTCCTGCAGCTTCAAACAGCTACAGCTTTTCTGTTGCACCCCAGAGGTGACTTCATTACAGTAGGTGAATGCTTTCCTGAGTATTAGGATGTGTTTGTAACAGATTCCTTGGAATAAAGATGCTGAATGGTTTTCTAATGGGACATCTAGTATATCTGGCTGGGACATCAGAAACAGTTTAATTTAACAGACTTCACTGGTTAACCCTTTTGCCAAGGCCAACTGGAAGCAACAAGGACCAGGTTCTATATCTAGATGTCCACTTTGAACATCATCTTGAGACATCATACAAAAACAGAGAAAAATCAAATCTAGCTGTCAGAACAGTCAGCGACCAATGTATACCCTGCTCGTGAGCAGTGAATCAAACAGGCTTATTCAAGCAGCACATTATTTGGGAAAGAATAAAAAGATAACAAAAGAAACATAACAATCTATGATAGATCCCTTTGCTCTCTGATCCATTCATTTCTACCTAAAGTAGATGAATAATAATCCAGATTGGCCTTCTTTTAACACATTGCTTCTTGTTACCTTCCCCAACCAGATCCATCACTTGCTGACCTGTAAAGATTTTGAACTGCCCAAATTTAGCTGCTGATTAAGAGCCTTTGAGAAAAATCTCAGCTGACTGTGAAGGGGCCAGCTCTCTCCTGATGGCCTGCTCTGCTGTGGTTTCCATTTCTCACCAGGAATACAAAACCAAACAGCTCATAAACACCTCAGTTAAAGAAAAAAAAAAGCTTCCCTAGAAGGAGGGTTCTTCCTTGTTTCCCAAGTTTCTTTAGCCCAGTTGTTTGATCTGCAACATTAGGTTTGGGTGGCTGGTCATGCTCTGTAACACTTCATTGGTTTCAGTGAAAATGTTGTAAGAAATATTTTAGGGCTGAGGGCTAACAGTATCTCTCAAAAAATTACTACACTGTATGGGATTGAGACCCAAAACTAGTTCTAATCTCAAAAATTTATCAATGTTCTCTGGAAAACATTGCTTTTAGTGTATTGAGCAACTTTTGAAATTTCCTGTGTCTGAATCTCTTCATACTCCATCTGTCAGTGTTCACTGCTGAGGGAACAATCTTGCTCTAATGCACAGGATTTTCAGTATCACAATCCTCTCTTAATCCTATTCATTGATTCCAGTACACACATTGATATCTGTTGTGGAAACGATCTTTTGATTGGTATTAAACAGAGTTGTGTGGGGTTTTTTATGGGTGAGAACATGGTAGAAATATTAATCTGATTCTCTCACTAAACTGTAATGTTAAACGAGTAATTTTACCATCTCTTTCCTGTAATGTTCACTCCTTATATTCCTTCATATTTTTACAAAAATGATTTTTCAACAAGCTGTGCAGTTAGGATGAAAAACATGGCTATAGAGCTTGGCTACATATTCTCTCGACATAAAACCAACCATGAAATGTATAGTGAAGACTGAGAGGGACTATACATAACAGGCAGAGATGAAGACCATATCCTGCTGAAAACAAAGTTAGCTTTATAATCAATTTAATTTGAGGCAGGATATCAGTCAAGGTGTGTACATGCCTCAGCACTTGCTCAAAGGAACATGTCTTTATGTGTGCACCCCCCTATACCTTCTTCCCTTTCTTATCATGGTTTACCTGTCAGCAAAATCCAATCTTTTGAATACTGATGAGAGACCTGAGAGTCCATCAGTTCCAAAAAGCAAGCTCCAGGTTAAGGACAGTCTGATAGATGCTACAGTTGTACTTTCCACTGCCAGAACTCACTGTTTCCAGCGGAAAACTGTAGTATCCAAATGCACTTGTACATGAGATCCTCAGTATGATCAGTACAGTTTTATTAAAAGTGAATATGGCTAGATTTATACCAACAGCTCATCTGATTGATTAGTAGAGTATCACCTTGCAAGATTGCAAGAGTGGGAGTGAAAGCACTCCCAAAAACACTTTAAGTGTTTTTCAACACTTAAGAAAGCAGAGAAAAAAACAGTATTAAAGGGACCATGGATGTCAATGTGTGATGTTGACTGCATATGAAGGTTGCAGAACTTGTAACCTTTGCTAAGCACCAAGAGCAGTTGTAGGTTTCAAAGCCCATTCACTTGCACTGTAATCTAGACCTGAATGAAAAGTTTATTTTTGTCAGTCAAAGATCTCAAAACCGGAGACCTGCATCATGCAATCAGTTGGGCTACAACAGAATTGGGCAATATGAGACATGAAATGGGAACAGATTCCCTCCTAATGAGGTCAGCTATTGCAGCAATAGCAGGGAAGGCAGGACAGGCAGGGACAGGCAGGGCTGGCTCTGTGGTACCTGGGTGTCCTTTCCTTGCACATGGGCACTCTCAAATAAAATTCCTTTCCATGAGAAATTCCCAGACCTTTCTACTTAGACATGCAGACACCAAATACAGTCTTAATAAAACTAGTTCTGCTCTGTATGGGGAGATGAGATCTTTCCTTTCACAGTATTTTCCTCTTTTCCTCCTCCACCTTTATCAATTTAGTAACGCCAGCATGTTTTCTTCACGACCCTCAAATTTAATTCCATGTTGTTTTGATGCTGGTGTAGATAACAAATCTGATCCAAAACTACCTCTGGCACCTCATCTTAGTTCTCACCTTTTCAGGGCTCTTCAGGTATCATAGACATCTCTCACAGATGGTATGTTCCAGCCTTGACCAGTTTTCAGTCCTCGCTAGGCTATCCATGGACTAGCCATGGGTTCTGGTAGTAGAACAGCTCTTCATCAACCCCAATCTCCACTGAGCTATTCCCCAGGTCACATCCCAGATATATATCCTCCTTTCCCCTGTAAGCCTTGTGGATGATCCAGTCTTTTAAAGGGAGTGAGATGTGCTTCAGGATGCTGTGCACTTCAGTGCTCCCTTCATGCATCAGGATGTGTTCAAAATGCCAACTTCAGCAATATGTACAGACAAGTGCTCCCTTTAGAGTCAACCTATTTTATTCATCAGACAAAGAGACATAACTGACAAAGAGTCATAACTGTCATCTTCTAAAGATGTGTCCCAAAAGGTATAATCCTAAAGTCAAAGCACTCCCATGAGATCTGTGTAAGCATAATTTGCTGATGCTCTTTTGTTATGTCCGAAGATAGATATATAGATGGCCTAGGCTATTATTTCTCTTCCACTCTCCAAGAAACTAATTTTGCTCATCTTGATAAAGCCAGTGCTGAACCCTACTTGGACTAGAAGCCAGCACAATAGTGATGTCACTATCAGCTGTGTGATTTTTCAAAGATTCTCATGTTTTCTTTTTTTTTTTTTTTTTTTTCCCCCTAAGGAAAAAAATATCTTGCAACCCATTCCTTTGGCTTTATTAAAGGAGGGGAAAGATAACATTTGTCTCTTGGGTATTCAGAAAACACTTCTAAAATCACAAATGAGACTGGTGCCCATATGGTCTAGGTGTTCTTCCATCTGGGATTCATATGCCTCTGCCACTTCAAGATCTCAAGAAGATCATGTAAAATATTGCCTTTCTGACAACCAAGGAAAAGGTTCTGTAATATACAAAGCCAAACAGTGAAAACATTTCATCTGAACTTTGCCCTGGGGCTAGTAGTTTAAATCTAATCTGCAAGCAGCAGCTTGAGAGTGCTACTTGCACAGCCAATGTCCATTTAGCAGTGTTTTCAAGGGGGAAGATCACAGGTCTTTCAATTCCTTAGTCAACTTCTACAAGGCACTTGGCCCAAGGGGGAGGATTTCTCTCACCCTCTGTATTCTCATGGGTTCTCAACACAGGTAAGATTTACAAAAACCCACAAGCTTTATATTTCCATGACCAGCTCCCTTCCAGCAATTTACTCTCAATTCCTCACAGGACAATCAGAATATCAGGCAGGCAATCAACAAACTTGGGTCTGCACCCCCACCCTCAGTGTATTTCAGTGTCTAACAGCACAAGAGAACATAACTAATGGCACTCACAATGCAGAAAAAAAGAGGGAGGTAGAAAACATAATGAGTTAACTGTGGAATAATGCACTTATCCCTGCTATTGAGGAAATGAGCCATAGAGGACATGGATAGAGCCTGGGTTTTTGTACAACTATGTGTTACTCCACTGCATGTTAATCTTAATTTAATTGAGTCCTTTCTTTAAAATATTGCTTTCCATTTCCAGTCTTCAGGAAAAATTGTTAAAAAGGCTACTTTTTGCCTTTGTCAATAGACTGTACACACATCCAAATTTTTCATCATTCTCTAAATCTTAATTTCTGAACCTGTAATAACTCCTGATCCTGCATGAGAAAAAATGCATTTGAAATCAGAGTTTTATACACAAAGCTTATAACAAAAAAAACCAACAACAACAAAAAAAACAAAGCTGCCTTATAATTCTGTATGGGCAAAATAGTGAACAGATTCTATCACAGGGAATAAAAAGAAGAATTCTTTGAAAGTTGGTGCAGTTATTTGTTTGGGTTTTTTTGTTTGTTGGTTTTGGTTTGTTTGTTTATTGTTTATTATTATTATTTTTCTCTATACAGCTTCCCTTTGTTTCCTAGCTTGAGAATGTATAGTCTTCAAAACTGTTTTATTGCTTCAGTTTGAGGCAACAGATGACCCCCCAACTCACACTTGGGGGATCTCACAATTCTTCAAACAATTCCCAGTTTGCAGTGCCCCTAGCATCTGGATATAGTAATCCTGGATAGAGGGTTTTCTGAAAAACAGTGCATCTCCCTAAGGACTTCTGCAGTTGTCCATTGCAGTCATTCAGCTCTGAGTGACTATCCATTTCTCAGACTATCCAATGGCCCAGAGACCATTGCTGATGGTCTGATTTGTTTATAGGCTGCCCTACAGCTGAGCATCTCTCTGATAGTCTCTTGAGCTATTAGAGTCTGTCCTTTCTTCCCTCTCCCTTCTGCTTGCCCCTCAGTCCTGGCCCTCCAGTTTCAAGCCTTCTTAGTCTTACTCTGTGATGATTCTTCCAGCTCTATCTGTCAGCTCCTTGCACTTTGATAACACCACTTTATAGCTTTTGCTCTTTAGTGAGACACCAGGAAGCGTCCCCTGCAAGGTCTCCTCGGAGCTTTTGCCTCCTGCCCAAGCTTTGTTTCTCAGTCCTTCCCATCCCTTAGGTAACCCCTCAAAGGACAATCAGATATCGAGCAGTGTCTGCTAAAGGTATATCACCTATGTGCCCATGTGAGGTTTGTAATGTTATCCAATAAAACATGATTCAGCAATAGGTATTTAGTAGATATTTACTGTCATTGACAGATGCTGCACCAAGAAAAAAAAAAAAAAGGAAAAGATTATTTGGGGATGGCATTTCCAAAGTGCAGTTTTTTGACATGATTTGGGTCCTGCTTAAATTCATAGTATTACTCATCCTGAGTCTCAGAGGTAGAGAGTTCATTATGGATAGATTAGGAATGATTTTTGAAATGTCATCCATCTTGTCAAAAATAAAATTTTTGTCACATTCAAAAGAATAAAAGTAAATTAGCACTGTGGGTTTTAATCTTTATGAAAGAAATTCTGAAATTAGTCTTGTGATTTCACCAGCCATTTTGTGCTTTATTGTCTGTTGTGGGATTAATTTGATACAGCCATTTCTTTGGGTAATTATTTTTAGTATTTTTACATACGCAACTTTGAAAGGCTCTGTAGGAATATAATTGTTAAGACTGCACTTCTTCAGAAATGATTAAGCATAATCATGTAACTATAACCATGCATTGCACAGAAAAATAGAATACAGAATTGATAACAGTCTCAGTTGTGGTTGCTATGCAATTTTTCTTTTCATACTAATATTGAATTTTATGTATAAAAGAGAAACTGATTTCTAATTGTTGTGAGAAAGCCTTAATTCAGTATTTCCTGTAGATGCAGGCTCTGTTTTGGGAAACTGCATTACATATCTTAACTAGCATGATATTAATTATGATTTTGCTCTGTATGTGATTGAACTTAACTTTGGCCACAACCAGATAATATATTTTTAATGGCTACTGTCCTTTTTAATTTATTATATATATATTTCTATATCTGTATATCATATCATATATGTAATCTCCTGATAGAAAAAAGTGTTGGTGTTGTTTTATATATTAAATTAAAATTTTATGTGATGGCACTGTCACACAGAGCTGTCTTGTCTTTGTGAGGACCTAGAAATTGGATATTCATGGAAGAAATTATATAAGAACTAAGAATAATAATTGTTCTCTTCCTCACCATTTTTCTCCTACATGCATCAAGTCTTCTAGTGCTAGAAGACCTTTTCTTCTTTTTCTTCTAGAAATGCTTTATTGAAACCAATGGAGTCACACCAGTGTCTCCTAGCAGGGAACCCAACTCTAGAATTTTCTTTCTCTGGAGGGCTGTTGACACCACATGTAACAGACACTTCCAGAAAAGGTGAGGTATGTCATCAAGATCACTCAGAATAAAGACTAACACAAATGAATGGAAATTTTACCTGAAAAGAAGTTAAGGAATCAGATGCTGGATCTGCAAGAATAATTTTTTACTAAATACTAAATCAGTGTGTTACTGATGTAGTGTTGTCAAACTCTCTGAAATCTATCTGTAGAAGAAGCATACTTTTCACTTCAAAGCCCAAGAAGCATCATTGCCCCTGGGCTACCAGGAGGTATAGGTGACTGCATGGCAGGTAGAGACATAGGTATTTAGGTGTTTGGGATTTTTTTAGGTGTTTTTTTGTTACGGGTATGGTTGGACTCGATGATCTAGAAGGTCCCTTCCAACCATGAATATTCTGTGATTCTGTGGCATGCATCATGCTCTCCCACCAGCTGCAATAGCGTAACCAAGGTTATTCTTGTAGCAGCACATGAATGCTGTGAACCCAAGGACTCATGCTACCCCATCCCTGAAAACTGCCAAATAATGGCTATGGCTCCTTGTGGCCTTTTGTTTTCATTGTTGGATGCTGGATCCCATGAAAAATGCTATGTTTTCCAAGAGTGTTCACACAGTCTTTATGGAGAAAATTTGGGAGTACACTAGCAGCCACTGTGGCAGATGCCATTATCTGGCTGAATTCAGCTATGACACTATAGATCAAAATAGCCATGGAAATCAAGCTGCCATATCTGATGCAGTAATAAACCTTCAGGGCTGCAGAGAAGCTTATGTATTGATCTGTTGTTCTCTACTCCTTTTACTGTCCCTTAGATAAGTTAGAAAAGATGGCAGTCTCCAAGACAGTCATCTTGGCATCTATGATGAGAACATAACTCTTTAACACACATGCAATAGCAGCTCAAATGCTTTTAGCTGATGGAGATCTCAGCATAAAATTTTTGTAGTAGACGTGCTTCTGTGTATGTGCACACATGCATGTGCATATGACACAGCAAAAGTTTAAGGAAAGACTGTTGTATTAAAGAAGAACAACATAATGTGTTCATTACTTAGATACTATTAAAAAGTTACAGATATTCCACTGATATACATTGAGAAACAGAAAAATTACCCTGAAAAGATTGTTACAACTTTTTCCACCAAGAGCACGGACAAGCACAAGACAACTCCAGTAGGTTTTAATAATAAAAAACAAAAACAAAAAAAAACCCCAACAACAAGAACAACAAAATGCTCTCTGGAAACTTCTTACATTAAGTAATAAGTAACAGATAATAACTCACTATGCTGCTACTACACAGCACTACTAGGGTAGAATAGTCAAAAAGATCTTAGAAAATTCTATATGGTACCAGTGAGGATTGACCCATTATTCCCAAGAGTCATTCATGCACGCACCAAAGAGTTTTCCCTTTCCATGAAGTATTGAATGGTCCCAGCATCCCTACGAAAGCTAGCACTAGAGCTGCCATGCCATGTTTTGCACAGTGTAGGTAAGTGTTTGTTATTGCCTTCTTTGTTTGCTTTTGTGTACAAAAATAAAAGCATCTGTTTTGAAAATTATGTATGTAAAACTTGTCATTAACACCCAGCAAGGACCCTAAACATGTTTACGACCTAATTCTAGATCTCACAAATACAAGAGTGATGTTAATATTGCAACTCTCCAACTATACCATATACCTATGGATAAATCAGTTGCCAGCTATGCAAGAGGAGTTGGTAGGTCCATCAACTACCGAAACCTTTACAAAAGACAACTAACCAGTTTGTGGGAGGACCCATCAGAAAGGCACACAGGAGAAAGTCTCCCTCTTTCCCCCTTTACGCTTTCTCTTATGCAGTGTGTATGATATCCGTGAAACTGTATGTTGTCACCGAATTTGGAGGACCTGTGTGTGGATATTTACCTATCTGCAACAAGCAGAAGAAGGAAAGTTTAGGTTTTCTATTTCTACTATCCTAGCCACGGGAGATCCCTGACAGCAGAACAATGCCCAGCGTCACTCTCTCAGGTCTTGTCTTCACAGAGTAACAGAACTGTGCCCAGGGACCATGCTGTGAATGTGGCAGACCTTGAGTTAGACAGCCCTCTACTTCTGCTTCCCTCTCAACCTTCTTGTAAGCCAGGAAGAGCAATAACTGAGCAGCAGGCTCACTGATACCAGACGTCTCTGTTATATCTACAAACATTAGTGAAGACTGACACAAAGAGGGACTTTTTAAATTAATGTTGCAGACTATAAATTGAATTCTCAAACTTGAGAATTGCCAACCTGACTTGAGGCTTGACAGTTCTTAATAGCCTGGTTACAAATTAATAATTTTTATCTAGTTGAGTGCATAACATTTTGATATATTGTCCATTTGCCTGTCTGCATTATCCAGCTATGCCCTGTTTCCTTTCTAAATCTAAGGAAACTCTGTCCATAAGTTGACTATGATAGAAAAACCTATTTAAAGTCCCAGACACTCCAAAGCTTTTCACATATTCTATTATAATAGATGTTGCTCAGCCACTGATTAAACACAACATTTTATGTATAGTTTCTCTTTCTTAAGTTTTGTCTTTTTTTTTTCTTTTTCCTTTTTCACATGTCATTGCAGACTCGTAATTTTTGTATACAGCTTAATATAATCAATTTATGAGTATTTTTCACTGTTGTTCTTCAGCTCTTGTGGGGTATACCAGTCCATCTCAGATGTCCTAGAATACTGCCCTTATTGTGACACCAGTATCACAAACAAAAGAGGTTTGCAATAACACATGTCAGTCTTTCCAAAACCAAGATTAATCTTCTGGACAAAAGGTCTGAAACCACTAGTAGTTTCAGATTAGAAAGACAAAACAAAGACTAACCAAGCATCTCCCTCTAAATCTGACAGCTTGCTTGTGCTTAGTTAGCTGGACCACTCCTTGCCTACCCTGGAAGGCAGCCTGCATACTCGCCACCTCTGTCTCCATATTTCTCAGGCTACAACCTGTCATTTCTTTGCAGACACCTCTTGAGATCCCTCTCCCTACTAATTTGACTTCTTTTTTGTTCCTAGTGCCTGGGCCTGTTACTGTTTACTATTCCCTTTGATATTTCAGCTGCTAATTATAGCTATAAATCTAGTGAATCTGTTGGTGGACATCCACCTCACATGGTCCATTGTTTTCCTTGTATCCAGTACAGGTTATGACACAAAGTGGATTACACAGACACAGTCATCAGAAAGCTTTAGGAAACCTCTCTGCATGAAGGCCATAGCTTATGCCCTACCATAAAAAGTATCAAGTTGAGATTGTATTCATAGAAACAATGTGCATGTTCTGTATTCACACATGGAAAAACAGCTTTTGGAGATGCTCAAAATCCTTTATTAGAAAACAAGTGTCATCTAAGGCATAGATTTTTACACTTGAAAAGCACTTTGTGATTTTGGGACACTTTCTCATCTGAAAATACACTTGAAGAAAGATGGATGTTTAAAGGACATGAAGCAACTCTCCCATGTGCTGGCAGCAGTCAGCCTTGCTTGTGAAAATCTTTCTGACTTTGTACCCTAAAGAGATCACATGATGGTCACCAACAGCTCTCTGTTTCTTGCATAATCCACTTTCTGTCATCATCTATACTAGATGCAAGGAAGCAAGGGATGTCATGATGTCTAGTATTTCATTCCCCTCAACCACTGAAGGGTTAAATAGACCTAAACTATTCCTGATATATACTATCCCCCTGTGCCTTCTTGCTTACTTTTTCTAGTCTCTCCAGGACATCTATTCCAGTGTTAAACTGCCTTTCCAGGTCAAAAGTTTTTTGATGTCTGGCCTAAAATATGCTTTACTTAGGAATAAACCCCTTGCTTCATGTTTTATTACCAGCAAAAACAGAGACAATCTCTTCTATTCCTTTCAGTAAAATTCCCCTGAAGATGAACACAATCTGTCTCTTCAAGTCTTTTCAGACTTATGCAGCCTGGTTTTGTGTTGTTTGTTTCTAGTCAAGAGCTTTCATTTCCAGATCACTAATAGTCTTTGGACTTCCACTAATCGAAGTGTGGTGCTGAAGATGGAAAAATTACATTCACTGAAGTTTTACCAGAACTGATGAAGATGACAGAACTATTTCACTTGTTTTACTTGCAGTGCTTGTGTTTTTATTTCCCAGTATGATACTTTCCTTCTTTTTTTCTTCACAGCTGTGTTGCCTCATATTCAATTATCAGTCCACTATAAGGCCTAGATCCTATTCTGCAGAATGACTGGGAAGAAATTAATTTCCTACCTTGAATTTGTGTGGTTCATTATTTCTGTACAATAGCTTAAATGTAGCACTCCACACTTACTTTTAGTGAATTAATTGATATATTATTTTTCCTTCCTCAGATCATTTCTCCAATTTGTCATGATAATCTTGAGCTTTCATTCTGTACTCCAATGTGTTGCTGCCTCTCCCAGGCTGGTATCATTTCCATGTTTAATAAATTCAATCCATTCCATTATCCATCTCATTAATGAGATTACTGAACAAGAAACACCTTGGTGGCACCAGCATAGGGAGCTTCAGTTCAATTTGACAGTAAGTTTTCAATAATTACTTATTTTCAGTACCATCTTTGTGAAGGATGAGGTGCAATATGGAGCATGGAGAAACATCTGCCCTCCATGAGCTGCAGATCTTCCTGATTTCCAGGTCTGGGAAGCTGCACACTGTGCTTATTTTTGTTAGTAATTTAACCCCCCTGACCTTATGCTAAAGCCAGCTTTGACTGGGAATGTGTGCACACTTCACTAACCATACATACGTGCATATATGCTTCCTGATACAGAATTTCCACCTTTCATCCCCAAAATCACACGTTTCCAAAGCTGAACAAACACGACAGTTGCTCCTATAGATAGCTAAATAACACTGGTTTTGCATTGAAGCTAATAGGTTTGAGGGAGATCTTTCCTCTTGCTGATGTGCTGCTTTACAGTGTTTCTCAAGCATGGCTCACAATGGAATAGGAAGCAGTCACAAGTGGGATGACTCACACTCATGAGCTATTTTCATCTGGCTTCTATCGCTCTGCTAATAATGTTTTCCCTCTGTATTCAGAAGTCTCTTTCAGAGAAAATTAGGTCTGCTGGTGTGAATCCACTGGTGCCATCCCCAGCTGTCAGCATGTCTTCCTGATTGAATCATTCACCTTCTCTTTTCCTCAGTTTCTCCACTGTGAATATGAAATTCACCTGAAATTGTGAAACATCCTTTGATTGTTTATATGCAAATTCTCATTTATTCCCACTCATATTTACATGGTGGCTTTTTTTCCTAATCTTTCATAAAAGAAAATCTGCTTCATTCCATTCTCAGACCAGTATGGCATCTGATCACCCAGTACCTATATGTAAAGTTGGAGTCAACTGATTTCATGACAACTTCCTCCCCACTCTGACACATTTTCCTAGCCTTTCATCTATTTAGCAGATATGGAAATTAATTTAGCAAGTGCAAGACAATGGGTAGTCGATCCTGTTTTGGAGAGGTTGGGGCTGACAACTTGGTGAAAAAATTCAGCTGCTGCAACTGTGCCAAAGGAAACAGAGGATTTTTCTTCTCTATCTCCTAAACATTTCTGAAATGACATCCTGTGTGGGTGTGTGTCCATGAAGGTCTCCACAAACCTGCCCAAGTCAGACATTTGTCTCCATTAAGTCATGTGCAAAGATAAGGGCATTCCTGTAGTCAACAAGACGGCACATTGTATTTTAAAATGAAAGATTTGCAGGGGTGGCAGCTCATTTGCATGCAAGCAATGTGAATGTAGCGGAGGAGGTGTTGTAAATCACCAAAGAGCTACTTGACAGTGCCACTCTGTGAGTCTGGTTCAGAATTATTAATTAGAGCAGGCTGAGGATGGTTTGTTTGCATATCAGTTGAGCTAAGCCATGTTGGAATCCCTGTAAATAATAAAACAGGCTGATTAGGCCTAGTCATTAATTAAGTGTCTTCACTGTGAATAAACAGTGAAATCTTTCAATGTGCCAGGGACCCCTATGACACTGTGATAAATATGCAGTCACAAAAGCTCCTATAACGTGGTTTGACATCTTCATCTATTAAATTGCAGCTTTCTCCCCGGTGACAATGGGTTCAAATCCCACAGTGGATGATACATCTGCCTAATTTTGTTTGTTAAAATATATTACTTTGGATGTCTCAAATAACCAGGAATAAGAACCTGCTAGGAAAAAAGAAGGGGAAAAACTTGTTAGTACTGCAAACTGAAGTGTTCAGTCATCTGTACGGGTGGCTTTTTATTGGTATAACAATGCAGGAGATGATAAAAAGAATCTGGCTTTATTATTATAAGAATGTAAAAGTCAGGTATTATTTATTTTACTAAAACAGTATACATTTAAAACCTAATTAACTCATCCCAGAGGTTGGTGCTTGAATGGTTGTTTCTGGTTCTAACTTTTGCTGCCCCTCAGTATGGAGTAAGACAAAATTAAGATATCATTTTTACAAATTATACTTTTTCAAACTAAAGACAATGTTAAAGACGATTAAATTGCATGCCCCAAGGCATGAATTGATCATGGTAGGTGATTCACAAGGAGATTTTCTCCCCTTATGCACTGCTGAACAATTGGTGAGGTGCAACATGGGGATCTTTCATCTTCTGAAGATTTGAATATTGGCAACTTTTGCAGTCAGGATATTAGACTGCTAGACAGATCAATGTGCTGAGCAGACAGTGATGCTCTGCTTTCTTGTGTAACATACAGTATTGCAAGTCACGCATGAGCATTGTCTCCTGAAAAATAAAGTTATCAGTTCAGCAACAGGGCAGAGATCCATTCCATTCCTGTGAAAGCTGGTGGCATTATCCCCAAATATTTCACCTCTGTAGCATTCTCTCTGCACTCTACCACAGCAAAGAGGGACAGAACAGCCCTATTTATAAAAAAAAGGGTGCAGCCATCATTTTGATATTCTGATACTTTTAACAGCCAATTTAAAGGTGCTGAGATAATTACAATGCTGAACATGAACATTTGAATAGGTGGGAGACAGATGGCTCGGTGAGATCTATCTATTGATCTCAAGATTTTCTAAGTATTTAAGTGCTATGTAACAATTAAAGGTATTTCTGAGTACACACTAAATGGCTTTACTCTGACAAGCTCTCCTGTTCTTTTATACATAATAGAGGATAAGAATGCCATTGAACTTAGAATACCTTTTAGGGAGCCAGTGCTCAGCAGACTAGCCATTTGATGCTGACAGCCTTGTGTAGTGGTAAACAATCAGCCAGGTGGCAGGTCACTGAAGTCACCGCTGTAGCAAGTATCAACTTCCTAAATACTCAGGTTTACCTGGATGTGACCAGGTCTCAAAAGGAAATGAATACAGTGATACAAGTACATTTGGAACAGCTAGATTAACTCCTGCTAGATACAGACAAAGAAACAGAATCCACAGTGGTTCTTTAAGGAGGATAGCAATGACCATGACGGTTGATTACTTATTTGGAAATTCCACCATCAATGCCCAGAATTACTCTCTGAAGTTGTCATCTTCATGCTCCAGAGAGACACTGACAGATAGTCATTGGCATAATTCTTCTCTCTGCAGTAATTTCAGCAAGGTAGCATGGGAAAGGCACATGATATGCGTGAGGGGAGAGCTGGCTCGTGCAGAGATTTGTAGTGATATTCAGTATGCTGATGTCACCCAGCTGGCACAAGGGAAGGGATTAGCCAATGTCTAGACACACTTGAGGTTTGCAGAAGAGCTGGCTATTTGCAGATGAGTCTGGAAGAGACTGAGGCAGCCTTGGTGGGCTGAGCAAAGGCAGGGAGAAGTCCTGACAGAGTTTCCATCCCTGCTGCTCACTGAAGGAGTGTGACTGCTGTTGGTGAGGCAGATGGAGAATTTAGGTGTGTGTTGAGAGTTTGGGCTTCTCCTTCTGGCCATAATCCAAGAAACCAATTTTAGTTTATGTGTGAGGAGGAGACACAGCTCTTCTCTTTTCCGTTAGACTTTCCTATTACTATCTGCACCTCTGTTGCCTAGAGATACGGCTGCCATAATTCTGCCTGATAACACATTGTGTTGCTTTTATCCCTGGTTTCAACAGCCTGAGGGATCCTGTGCCCCCAGTTATGATTAACTGATCCATTTGGGCTGGAGCTCCTTTGCTATAAAATCAGGGAATTGATGAAGGAGTAGGCATCCTTGAGTTTAGTATTTATTCTTCTTCAAACTCCTTTGGGACTGCAGGAGTTTTAAGTTACTAAGCCTTTGGCCATATCACAAAACATGTCCTTTTATTCTTCTGGCTTTTGCAGAACAAATAGCCTGAGAGCTGGAGAGGTTGGAGTTTATTTTACTGTCTCCTTATCTTGCCAATATGTTTTGTCAGGTGGGATGAGCAATCCTTTTGTTTGTGGCTGGAAATATGCATTCCACCCAGAACAGACAGTGACCCCCAAAGAACCTTTTGTAGAACTAAAGAAATATGTAGTTTAGAAAGCTTCTTATTCCCCATATAGCTCAGCTAATACATGTTTCAGCTTTCATTAAATCTGATGGAAAGCCTCCTAGGTACTTCAATAGTGTGAAATCAGGCCTATTAATTATTCTACTTCCTACATTCTGGGGATACATACAAATGATGCACAGTCATCACAAAATATATCTCAGATGGCTGTGAGAGCTCATGATAACTTTATTTTGGTTGATGGAACAAAATGGCATTACAGAGAAATTTCAAGGTAAGTCTTGCACACTATCACAGCAATTAGTATTGAATCCTTTCAGCTTGATCCTCCTTCCTATGAAATCAAGACCTTCCACTGGTGTCTCAGAATTTAGCACTGCCAGATTACTTATGAACTTGTCCTGTACACTAAACAAATGGTCTGGAGTTTGCTTTTCATATACAGTCAGGAATTCCAAGAAAGTAAGGAAGTGCCATGCACTACAAGTAACTGGGAAAGGAGAGCAGAGGGCTGTGTCCTGCTTTGTGTAACAGACCACACATTTGGCACTCTAACAAAAGGAAAAATTGCACTGCTCTGCTGAAAACTCCACAAAAAGTGCAGAATTTACTTTGTTCTCTAGACCAGCTTCTCCTCCTTTTCCAAGCTCTGTCTTTTTTAACAGAAAAGATTTCTAGCTGTGAGAATAGTCTTCCCAATGCAAATGACACACAGCACAGTTTTGTTCAATTCATGGACAAGCAGACAGGGGAAAAAAAAGAGCCTGGAGAGCCAGATCCAAATCTCTGAAGTAACACTGAGACTCCTTTTGGAGGGTGGGTTTTGAATCAAATTATGGAGAAATTTTTAATGTTGCATAGTTGCCTTAACAGAGAATATTTTTTTTCTGATGCCTAACAAACATTTATACACCTCAAACCACTGTAAAAAACTACAGAATGACATACTAATTGCATCCATCAGATGTGCACATCTAGTGTGGCTGGCACATCCTTTTAAATAGATATTGCAAGGGAAACTTCCTGGAACACATGCTTATTCTAGCAGCAGTAGTAAGTAGGCAAACCAGGACATCTGGGTCTGGTGGTGTTTTATTTGTTTGTCAAGAACCCCTATAAAAAGAAAAAAAAAAAAAAAATCAACAGTAAGAAAACCAAACCACTGCTTTAAGATTTACAGAAGAAACAACAAAGGCCAATTAAAAGCTTTCAGCTATCTCTTTGCTTTATGGTATCTGTGCATTGGTTGATTTTGCTCATGTCTACTAGCTTACATTTTTCTAAGACAAATCTCACTTTTTCTCCTGGTCACGTTTCTAATCTCTAGTCCCTTTTTTAGTATTTATCTCTTCTCTCTGGTGCCTCCCAATTTATTACCATCTGCAAATTTTGTTAATGCGTTTCATTTACACTCTCTACTGTCACATAAAGGAGAGTAATAAATTAGACCCCAAGTCTTTAGAGGATTAGGGTGTAAGATTGGTCCTAAAACATTCCTGCTGTTGTGCTTTAGTCATCTCCCTTCAGACTGAGCCTTCCAGGTAATACTACTTACTCTTGTCTGGATATCTCAGTAGTTTTTCAAACACATGCTGTATATATGAACAAGCCATCTGAATTAATTTTGAGACGAGTGATGGGCTCCAGCCTGCTTCACTCCTACCTAGTGTGGAGACTAGTGCCTAAACTCTCTGAGGCCCCAGACAGGAAAGCAATCTTACAGGCTTTTAGGACCTTTTTACACTGTGGACACTTGAAACCATTAGATGCAACTTAGCCTGAAAGTTCTTGGTCTGCCTAACTTCCTTCACATGCTCTGTGGCGCCTATTCTGGGGGAGTGTTTCACTCTCCAAGGTTTGTTACAGCCCAGGTTGAGGAAGTAGAGTCACCTTCCTTTCAGTGTGTCCCTGACAGCTCTGCGAGGTTTGGGGTAATTTGTGCTTTTACCACCACACCAGTGGTGTAATTCTAGTGCTAAAGTATGCCCAGAAAAAGAGAAGGACTTGGACTTCTCCCTGGCAAACAACCTTGGAGAGACTGAATCTGTGTGTTGGAAGTAAACCTTACATGGTAGGCCAGGTGATATCCTAAATCCTCATTCTTGGGCTGAACTCCAGCCAAGCAAGAATATGAAGCATGAGGGTAAAAGGCATGTGTAGGGCGTTTTAAGATGGGGACAGCTTGAGTTTTCATCATCTGCTCCTTAAAGTGTGTGTGCACTTTCATCAAGCCATTACTGGCCCTCACAAGCAGCTGCCAGTCTGGAGTGAGGAACCACCATTCACATTCTGGTATCCCTTCATTTGGAAATCCTAACTCCTAATCTGGAAATCTAAACCAGCAGGTAGCACCACAATCCCCAACACCAGGTCTCAACTTTACTAAAAGAAACACTGTGTTCTTCAGTTTGGAATTATTGCTGGGACAGTGCTGACTTTTTACTTAATTTTCTCTAAAAAGATTTCAGCAACTCTAAATCAAAAGGTATACTTTCAAAATCAAGACATTTACATCAGTATTATTTTCCTAAATGAGACACATTAAAAACCAGAAAATATTTTAATTTCTAATTGTGAATTGGATAAAGAATACATTCCAGAAACTTCAGAAATTTCACCAATTCCTGAAGGTTTTCTATTCACTTTTATTTTGATTAGTTATTCCTTACACTTTGTTCACATTATGAATCTCCTTTAATCTATGTCCCAAATGCAGATTACATTCTTTGAAAGATCTGTATGATCATCTGATATATGCCTGCATCTGCAAGTGTGTGTCTGTGTCTGTGTCTGTGAGTAATTATGTCTGGAACCAGTGGTCACAGAAACAATAGGAAGACATCACTACATTTAGAAAAATACAAAAACTTTCTCTGAAGTCACAGTGAGGGGGAGATGCAATCTGTTTTTTACTACACTTGAAAAAATATTTATGCTGTAGTATAAATATCGTAAAACAGTCTAGTATAAATACAACATTTTGCAAAAAGCCCAATGAAATTAAACAAAGCTAATTTCTGACTAACAGTTAGTAGTAAAATAAGACGTGTGTTCTGAGTGCTGGAAAAAGAAATTAAGCATATTTGGAAAATCCAACAGCAAGAAACAAGCCATTTTTAAGATTTTTTTAACAAGCTTATCTGAGTCTCTGAGACCTGGTGATTTTACTGAAATGTATATATTACAAGGTGGCCCTATGAAGGAATATGGATTATATTTTATAAACAAACAAACAAAAAAACAAAAACAACAACAGAAACAACAACAACAAAACCAACAAAAACAACAACAACAAAAGGAAAAAAAAAAAAAAAGAGCCACTTAATGAATCTCAGGGCTGACTCTCTGGTGTGATATTCCAGGTCAGTGCCAGTGGCACTTTGTGGTTACTGATGGAATATGTCTGATGTGCCAGAGAGGGGAATCAGGTCTTCTAGTGATAGAGGAGAAGAAGAGGAAGAAAATAAAGAAAGTATTGCCATTACTGAGACTGGAGATGGGCTAAATTACTGAAGGGGATGATAACAGGCCTATTCCCTGACTGTCTCCATTAGAAGAATTCATTCTGTACCCAACCAGTCCTTTACCAGACAATCCTTTACCAGATGAGACAAGATATAACCAGCAAAGCTGCCCAGCTGTTACTGACATACCAATATTGGACTAACTATCCAGTTAGTCCACTATAGTGTGGACATTATGGTGGCAATGATGAAAGCCCCACAACTTGTAGGGAATAAGGAAACAGCTTCAATCTTATTAAGAAAGAACGAAAGAATGAAAGAACAAAAGAAAAAAGAAAAGAAAGGAAGAAAGAAAGAAAATAATTGCATGGTTTACAATCTAATTCTTCAGTACTGATTACAATACATTTGCTAAGCAGACTGACAGGCACTTGGAGGTTATTTGCAGCATGTAGGTACCAATAGACTAGAGAGGATCTTGTTACCAGGAAGCCAAATCCACTACAGTAATATTTATTGTTTTCCCTGTGCTTCAGCTGTTCTTCACTCAGAACATCATAATTTAAAATGATCAAAGCACTAAAACACAGACTCTCTTTCCAAGTGTGCCTGAGCATGTACTTACTTTGACACAGAGCTACCTCTAGGGAGTTGCCAAGACTCTCAAAGGACTGGACAAACATCATAAGTTACAGTTATGTCTCTGGAGGATGCGGAGATTACTCTTCTTCCCTGGAGAACATTCCACATCTTCAGAGCAGTAGATGACAAGGACTAGAATTTTAAAGACATTCAGATGTCAAATCCACTGATTTCCAGAGAAGTTAGTTGTCAAAGTGCCTGTAAATGCACACTGTGAAGGTTTTCTTCAGGGAAATCTTCCACAGGTCCTGAAAGAGAGAGATACTTCCAAGATCTGGCAGCATTTATGCAGTGACCATAACATACACCCCTGCGTGGCCTGGTTTCTTTACTGAATAAGTACATGTACTGCTGATGCTGAATATAGCTTGAGTAACAACATCTGGGCAAGCATTGTACTACGCAGATGCCCTATAGGATGATGTGGCAGATGACAGAAATATAGGCAGACTTTTAGACAGAAGACTTGGTGGAGCATAATGCTGCAATGCCATCTTCCTCATGGTGAACTGTTTTAGATGAACACTTCCAGTTTACTAAGCATGGCCAACAGTGAAAAGTTTTGCTGAGTCCTGAGAAAAACAATTTTTGTATATATACTGTAATTCTGTCTTTCCCCAAAAGAGAAATGTTTGCCCTGTGTAATTCTGAGAAGTGTCCAGAGCTCTTATTTATTCACAGTGTTGGACAAAGCACATACAGATCTGCTGGCTGGTTATCATTTTGCTTCTGTTGCTTGAGAAGCTGAATGGAGGCAGGAAACCCAATGAGACAACTTACTTATGACAAGGATGTGCCCAACAGAACAAAATTCCTTCTTTAGTGGCCACACTATCATGATTTCAGGCATGTGAAACTGTCGGAATAGTTTCTACAGGATCTCATTCTGATGGGGATGTCACTGTCAGTCTGCTTACAAGCATGTCAGGGTTGGTGTAAACACCTCAACTTGGATCATGGGAGAATCCTGGACTGTCAGTAGATGTGGAAGAGACAAACTCTGGACCAGATAAAGTTCTTACAAGGAAAGGCATTGATGAATCAGTGGACCAAGGATCTCATCATTCATGTAAGTGGAGTCTAGGAACATTGTGAAAATGAGAAGCTGCCTAACTGTAGAGATTTAAGATGACCTTTCTTCATTGTTGTCTTGGCCTACACATAGTAAGTATGAGACATGCTCCACAGACTATATGTTCTTGATCTTCTGTACTGTGAAAGACAAGCTTAGTATCAGCTCCCAGGGTGAAATGTATCTCATAAAAAGAATGTGAGGGGAAGGATTGGAAATCATTGGAGAATCCTTTTTTGAGTGGTTAAAGCCAAGGACAGTAATTGTGCTCTTGCTGCTAATATGCTACTTGGGATACACTAGACTGATTCCAAGGAGAAGAGCTAATCCATGGGTAAGGGGGAAACTGACATCTGTGACTACAGCATGAGTATTTTTTAAAGATGTTTAGGAGAATATATGCATGGCTTTCTTTAACAGAATGAAAATCAGTGAATATCTCAAGAACGACTGTTTATCAACCTTCTGGAGAACAGTTACTCATGTATTTTCATAATTTCCCTAGAGGAATCTACTACTTAAAGCAATGAATGCTTTTTTTCTTCACAAATGACTATCAGGTCTGCAGGTGATCTCCAGAACTTTTTTGCATGAGAAGTACAGGTAACTCTGAGTCTTTCCCAGACTTGCCTGACTTGCCAAGGCTGAGTTCACATCCTAGGTATATATCAAATCCAATAATTAGTCCACCTGCAGTCCTCTTAAACAGTTTGATGCACCTTGGAAGGCAACCTTGGAATGATCTTTCTACCTGACACAATAATGCAGTACAGTGGTAGAGAAAGGTTTATCTTTATAATGCAGAATCTTACTAGGCTTTCAGTAAGCAGCAAAACATTAAAATAAATAAAAATGACAGTCAAGTTAAAATTAAATCCTAGCATTATCATGAAGGTCACTCAGTCTGTGTGTAAGCAGAAATAAGATTGTTTCTAGGTTTTGGACATGGTCCTCCAAGGTGCTGTGCTTCCAAGATGCTAGACTCCTTCTGTCCACATGGAAGAAGCTCAGCACCTTGCATAATGGCATCAGTATGTACTAAACAGTAAAGTAGCCAGAAACAGTAAAGCTTACAATCACAAATGTTTTGAACAGTAACAAAGAGTGGCCATGAATCAGAAATATTTTTTTCACTGGTTTCTCAAAACCCAGTAAGGGTTTGAATGAGCTCCAGAATAGAAACACTATTATGAAAAAGAATAAAAACTGTGTTCATTTTTTAACTAGGCATATTTGCTGTGCTATTTGCATAAGGCAGATCCTAACCTAAGGGTGGAAGGGGGAGAAGGAGGAATTGCAGGGAGCTCAAGTCAGAAAATTATTAGAGAAACTGTGATCATGTTTAGAAGACCTTCCAGAATTGCACTCACCTTTGCACTTTATTAAATGCTACAAAATGTTTATCTTTCAATGAAAGGAGAGACTTAGTGACACAATTTCTTTCCAAATTAATGTCAAATAAAGTCTTTCTACTTCAGTATAATGAATTTGATTACACAGCTCTAGCCCTTTACTCATTAAATTCATTAACATTGAGCAGCCAAAGAAGGAAAGAGATTTCTAAGGAAGGGTACAACTT
The DNA here is from genome assembly GCA_024611175.1 of Megaceryle torquata. NCBI lineage: Eukaryota > Metazoa > Chordata > Aves > Coraciiformes > Cerylidae > Megaceryle > Megaceryle torquata. Next base: position 60,461 of record JANIJG010005830.1, read on the forward strand.
TAAATATCATGCCACTGGAAAATTTTAAACTACTTAGACAGTCATCTGAAATTATGTTTATACACTATGTGATACACATAATACTTGTTTTACTGACTATTTAACGTCACAGTAATCAGCAATAAAACATTAAAATTATGGTTCAGGAGCTGGAAAGAAAAAAATATTTTCTATCATTTTTATAACCCTGATACACGTATCTACATAAATATTTGGAGATTATGCACAGGAAAGGTAGAAATATAACTGCTAAAGCAAAAAAGTGTAGTGCTCTTGATGTATCTACAACTACCTCACCTTTCTGACCTGCTATTAAGAACTGACCCATTCATCAACATTAGAAATACAAATATAGTTTTCCACAGTAAGACCCAAATGAAGTACATTTCCTTCAAGATGTAATTTGTATTTAATGGCTTGTCCATGAAATAAACAAAGCATCATAAAAAAAGAAAGTTTAATGATGCACAGTGAATCAAGAAAATGTATGATGTGACAAAGAACTCTTTAATCTTAACAGGCTTCTTGTCTATATTTACTGCGACGGTGTCAGAAAAGCTGAGATCATCATGCTACTTTTTTGGTAACATTGTAAACCAGAATTTTAACTGGAACAATCAATTTTGATTGCTGTTCCCCACTGCTTCATACTGGAGGGAAAAATATGTTTTGGTGGTGAAAATTACTTTGCAATCTTTCCTTCTGCTTTGCAGAGTGATCTGTGTCTCTTCTCTTCTTGCATGCTGAAAAGGAGTTCATCCTGCTTTTATTGGTTCAGGTGTAAATCCCTATTTCCCCAGAGCAATTAAAGAAAAGGAGAATTTGGTCTGAATTGGGAAGATAAATATTTTTTTTTTCTAACACCAGTGTTAGGTATTTGTACTAGCTTGGCTTAATACTACACTCTGATGCTATCTTTAAAGTAAAATGAAACCGGTTTCTTCTTTCACCTCTGCACTATGTCACATCAATTTCCATAGTGCAAATTTTTTTTTTTCTTAGAAGCATAATTTAAACCTACTCAGATTTCTGACTTTACTGTAAATTAATCTTGCTGATGCATGTCTGGCACTTGAACTAAGCTGTAGCTTCCACTTCTTCAGTAGCCTGAATGACATCAAAATGCTACTCATACTGTGCACCGCTGTTTCTTATCTAGATTATGTTGATATAAAGAAGACTAGAGGAAAAGGTAAAATGCCAAAAAGACACTCTGTGGTGTTTTCATAGCTTGTTCCTATCCTCCCCCAGCTCAAAAATCCATCTACAAGAGCTCTGAGCTGTCATGGGCTGTGAGGATATGTGACAAGAAAATCTATTTGTCTCGGTTGAAATGACAGTTTAAAATTCTAGCACCTTTATCATACAAGTGCTCTTACAGATATTACAGATCTGATTTTCTTCTTAGTTGCCTGAGTACAAATCAAGATTATCTCCTTGAAACTGCACCAGCTGAAAGCAGAATCAGGCCCATTTCTACATGTGTTGCTCTAGTGAAAAGAGTTGTCTTCAGCAGTTACATTTCCAAGAATTAAATACTGTGGGTTGCATAGAGAGCAGAAACAAGCTCCTGTAGTGTCTGGTTTCCCTTGTTGCCAGGACAATTGATCCATAGGAACATTACCAATATACACACTTCTGAGTGAAAACAATGCTAGTGTAGTCATGTCAGTAAACTGATTTCAGTGTTAGTCTACTCTGAAGAAAAAGACTAGCCTCCATCTCTCTGCTAGCCCAAAGCAACATAGCAGTTAAGGAAGATTATATCAGTGTAAGAAAGTCCTTCATGAGCACACTAATACAGTGGTAACTCTTAAGATCCCCCAGCAGAGTTCAGTGGGGAAAGGCTAGCCATGCCTATGCCTCAGGGAGTCCCAGCAGCCACCAAATCTCCCTCAGCAATCCCAGGCTGCCATCAGCACTCTTGACATGTATTTCACCAGTAAAGATGAAATATGATTTTCAAGATACTTCAGCTTGTTCCAGTGGAACATAAGGACTTGGAAATAAAAGGGTTGTTTAAAATTGCCTTTCCACACATGTAACATCTGAATCCTCCCGAGCATTTCTTTGTACTAGTTTGGAACCTGTTCTACAGTACTCCTAGAAGACAGTTGGAGGGTATTTGTAGGAATTAACTTGTAGTCCGTTTAGTTCTAAGGTATCCACCATAAGTAGGAGGAAATAGATGTCACCAACAGAAAAAAAAACAACAAAAAATTGTTGTAGGGCTGTGGGAGAAGAGAGATGTCAGTACTGACATTGGCATTTTTCTTCTTTTTAATGCTTCTCAAGAAACTTTCCTTTATGGTGAACCTTTTTAGAGGAAAAACTGGTTAGCTACTGCAAAGAGAATTAAAATCGCTACTTGTTTGTGCTCCTTTTCTATATGGATTCAAATAACTATGAATGATAAGTCAAATGTCAGCCTTGATACTTGGAGCTATGGCTCTGCATTAATCTTGAGCTTGGCATTTTTTTTTCCCTTCTTCCTTCAAATTTGTTTCATCTGAAGGGTTATCCCCTCAGCTGCTCAAGTGGGAGATCAGTTACCCAGCTTCAACTTCTCTGCTGTAATCCTTCTATTTAAAGGTGAGATAATCAGCTTTTGTTTGGTTGACTTGGATCTAAGACAATGTCTGGACTAAAGACAAAGAGCCTGCATGGAGAAAATGCAGAGTCTCTGCCTGCAGAGAAAGGAGGTGGCCTTTTATGCTCTTTCCAGTACTGAAAATTCTCATGCCCTGCAAACTCCAGTAGTATAACTTAAAGCATTACCCAGAGACAAACATTCCTGTTAGTGAGTGAATATTGTTTGGAAAGCACACTCAGGAATGTGCCAGAATATTTGGAACAGGTCATCATCCCAAGAGAGAGAAAGAATAAACACATTGTTCATCAAGTGATGACACACACTGTTGCTGCTTGTGGAGCTACCTTTCAACTCCTGTTGACTGTCACTTTTGTTTTAGGACTGTGTGTGTTTTGGAGAAGAAAGCGAGCTGCTTTTTCTTTTCTTTTCTTTTCTTTTCTTTTCTTTTCTTTTTTTTCTTTTCTTTTCTTTTCTTTCCTTTCCTTTCCTTTCCTTTTCTTTTCTTTTCTTTTCTTTTCTTTTCTTTTCTTTTCTTTTCTTTTCTTTTCTTTTCTTTTCTT
>JANIJG010005830.1:63713-73732 GCA_024611175.1 Megaceryle torquata
CTTTCCTTTCCTTTCCTTTCCTTTCCTTTCCTTTCCTTTCCTTTCCTTTCCTTTCCTTTCCTTTCCTTCCTTCCCTTTCACTTTTGCACTTTTTTGCGCTCTTTCATGCTCTTTGCTCTCTCCCTTTCTCTCTAGACCCCCACTTCCTTTCACTCCATTTCTCTTCCTTTCCCTCCCCCACAGTCCCCTCCCATCTCTCACTTTCACTTTTTCACACTTTTGTGTTTTCTTGCTCTTTCTCACTCTTTCTCACACTCTCTCTCTACCCCCTTCCCCCTTCCCCCCTCTCTCTCCTCACCCTGAATTTAATGTTGTGACAAAATCAAAAGACAGAAAACTGGTGAGAGCAAAGCAGTTTATAGCCACAGACACTGTGGAGGTACCCAGGCCACCTTACCAACATGTACCAGAATGTCTCAACAATGGCTGAGCATTTCCCCAGTGGACTCTATTCCTATATCACTTCTGCTTGGATTTTCTAGTGAGACTACATCTGGCGTACTGTGTCCAGTTCTGGTCTCCCCAGTTCAAGAGGGACAGGGAAATACTAGAGAGAGTCCAATGGAGGATGATGAAGGGACTGGAACATTTCTCTTAAGAGGAAAGGCTGAGAGCCCTGGGGCTGTTTAGTCTGGGGAAGACTGAGAGAAGATCTTATTAATGTCTAGAAATATCTGAAGAGTGGGTGTTAAGTAGAAGGGGACAATCTCTTTTCAGTGGTGCCCTCTGATAGGATGAGAGGTAATGGTCACAAACTGGAACACAGGCAGTTCCACTTCAACATGAGGAAAAGCTTCTATACTGTGAGGGTGACGGAGCACTGGAACAGGCTGCCCAGAGAGGTTGTGCAGTCTCCTTCTCTAGAGACTTTCAAGACCTGCCTGAATCTGTTCCTGTGTGGCCTGTCCTAGGTGATCTTGCTCTGGATGGGGGGTTAGACTTTATGATCTCCAGAGGTCCCTTCCAACCCCTATCATTCCATGATTCTATGATTCCTTCAGAAGAGGTTCAGGGGAGTATGCAATGGACACTGAGTTTGGGCTTCTCCCACTACAAACTGAGATCCCTCAGGAGCTATTTCAGCCAGAGATTCTGGGCCACAGAAAAGTAAAAAAATACAGTGTATCAGATAAAATTCCCACAACACTATGAGACTCTTCAGAGGCTGATGAAATGAGCAGATTTATTATCTCCAAGCAGATGTTTTACTCTGCAATTCTATTTCATCCTTTTGATATTTCGGGTTTTAAGGTCTATTTGGGAGTAAACAGACACTAGTCTATCAGAATTTCACCAGGGCAGCAATTCCACTTTTAGGACTCAGTTAGGAAAAAGGCCTGAATAATGCCTCTGTGCAGTGTATTCCTCTAGGAAACTGCAAGTGTTAACAATCAGGGAATGAATAACTTTGTTGGAGTAGGGTTCCTGATTCTGGCTGGGTCCAGGAGAAGTTACCATACAAGAAGTGTCCTGACCCTTCACAACATAAAATATGATGCTTTGTAGCCTTGCAGCTTTCAGTGGCTACGTGAAAATGCCTCTGGAATCACCAAAGAACTGGTAAGCATTACTAAACACTTCTGTTAATGAACTCATTGAACAAGGCAAGACAGGACAGATTTGATACTTCCTGCAAGCCCCTGTAGGCTCACCTGGAAGTGTGCAGGGCCAGGAGGGATCCCGATAGCCTCTCTGAAAAATCACAGTGGAAGAAGAAAACTTCAGTCTTTCCCCACCCTGGCACAGGGACTTGATAGTTGTCAGAGGTGTGAGAGCATGGAGATAGCAGGGAGATATGTAGGATGGGTTTCCTCCAAAGGGATGGGTCAGAGAGATGTGACACCCCCATTCCAAAAATGAACTTATAATTGCACTATTACAGATTCAAACCTGGAAAATACAAAAGTTAAATTCCCATGGCAACAGTTACCTGTACCACAATTCATGCCCTGTATACTTACCACACACGTTTAGCATCAGAGGAATATATTACATGACACATTTAACAAAGAAAAAAAAGAAAAGAAAGTACTGTAGCTGTGGATTTCAACCAAGTTAAAGATTGCTAAAGAAACCTTGATTTTTGCATGGCTTGACTTTTTCAATTTTAACTTTGTGGTTACATTAACAAAGATTTGTACTTACTATCTGTTCACCTCATTCCACAGATGGTAAGGACGTTGTCCAAGCAGAAGAAATGTTCTATTCCCTAGATAGAGTCTGTCTTCTAATAAGTCAATATTTATTCTCATTTTCCACTGGTGGGCTAAGCTTCATCTGTAGTCTTGGTGGGGCAGGAATTAAAAAATATATTAAGAGAAGAAGACTGGTGAAAAATTCAGTGATGTGATGTTCAGTTCAGACAGCTATCTGCATTAGTAATTTTTCTAGATCCCTAATTTCTCAGAAATATAGGCAGAATTGGATGAAATTACATTGGTTTTGTAACCTAGTTTTGATGCAGAAATAGGGGGGTGTTGCCCATTCATACATACATAAAGGAATGACCTTCAGAGCTAGACCTAAAGTTCACCTTCTCCAGAATCATGCTGTCAACAGTGACAGACCACAGATACCTGCAGAAGACTGTAGGAACAAGGCAAAGATAGATACTTCCCAGAAGTTTTTCTCAGCCTAAAGAAAGCTATGGCTCAGGAACATCATAAAAAAGACTTTTTTTTTTTTTTTTTCATTATTCTGATCTCATCAACCAATTAATTCATTTCACAAAATACATCACAAACAATAATGGGATAAATTTAGCCCTGAAAGTAGTGGGTATATTCTACCAATTTCAATGGAAGTACTTCAGGGACAAATTGTGCTACTTGACATAATTCTCTCCTGTTATCCTTGCAAATGCAAGCAATTTCACTGAATCTGTGCAAAATGAAGATAAGTAAAAGAAGAATCCTGGTGGATGTTCCAGGCTTTCTGTCTCCATGTACTTGTGTCCTTGTTGACAGCTGCTCACCATCACTATAAACCACTGTCAGATCAGATTGGCATTGCTTTGCACATTAACTCTATATTTCAGATGGCGTAACCTGTCATAGCACTGCTCACATCAATTGATGTGAACTGATTTGTTCCAACCAGAGCTTGGAGCGACTTGGTGGCAAGGCCTGCTATGACAAAAAGCATGAGGCTGAACAGCACGACTGGACAATCACCAATTTCTACAATTTTCTTAAATTCACCATCATGGTAAGAGTGGGAAAGTAGATTATTATAGCTATTACGACAGTTTTGTGCTCTGGTTTCTTGGGAGTTTCACTAATTTCACTTCTGTAAATCATTATTTCCCCATGCAGGAGTCCTCCCAGGCAGAATACCCAAAGTAGGTATGCAGTACCTGTCACATACTTTACACCCCACTCCTCTACAACATGTGCAGTGTATATAAGGGTATGAGAGTGTACATGTATGTAACCTATACAAAACCACACAAAGCTTTATTTACCTTTTCTTCACAGCTCCACTGAAAGTGAGATACAAGCATTCCTTACACAAGGGACTTGCTGTTAGTCTGTTTATGTATCCACTTGGAAGTAAAAATCACATAACATGCTAACTACCATGCCCCAAAACAGCTGTTATGCAAGCAAAAGACTTAGAAATATAACCCTAAGTATCATCAATACACTTTGTGAACAGATTCTTAGTGCAAAGTTGTGATCACTGTATGCAACAGTTATAGTGCAGTTTATTTGAAAGATATGTTTTGAAACATCTCATTTAATGGGACCATAACATTTCTAAAGGAGAAATGTTACCGTTATTTAATATCAAAGAAAGAACATATATGTGTACCCACCAATACAAAGGTTGTCTTTGCCCTAAGGCTTTCATGTGTTGAGTTTTGGGAGTGTCTGAAAGGCTCACTCTTTAATTAAAGCAGAGAAAGGCATTTTTACCTATGACCAGGTATGATAAGCTTTTGAACCTCAATTATCTTCATGTACCTACAGTAAAAAGTTACCTAGATTTCTTGGATTGCCAAATTTAACAGAAAGAGAGCTTCAACTCATACAAGAGAATAATAAAACTGCTAAGTGTGACAATTTGGGAAAATCTGATGTTTTGATGCTAAAAAGTTGCTCCTTGTTGTAGTACCATAATTCGGACCTCTTGGCCTGCAGATTGGCACATTATTTCTTTTCTTTCATCCTCAGACAATGTCTCTTCTGGTGGTAGGTCAATATTAGCATTTAATTTGCTTAACATACATACAAGAAATATCTGCTGGCTCTGTCAATTCTCAGGCATATGTGGACATACTTCCTGATGCCTGTCATTACTGTACTTTCTAACTTAAGAAAGAGTTTCTTCCTTTCTGTGCAAGCCCATTTTCCAACCTGTAATATCTCCACAACACAACTCTAGCAATGATCTCATGGTCATAAAGGCCTATGCACCAAGCTGTTCAATCTGTAGTCAAATTAAATTGCTTTCCTGATCAAAGAAAACAGTTGAATGATATGGAGTTGGAGCATAGCCTGGGTCCATCCCTAATTCTGTATCGAGTCTAATTCAGAACAGCATGGGTCCCAGCAGGGGCCACGTGGGATTCAACTGGGCCATACTCTTCCACTATATAAGGATAGCAATTCATCCCTAATCTTTGTTTCTGTTCTTCTAGTCATGTATTAAACCATGTGAGGGGACCTAATTCCCTTTTATCCAATGACCATTTCATTTCTTTAAGACCTTTTGACGATGTGAATCACTCTTTGAAAAAACAAGTCCACTATATATGAGGCAGCGTGCCCTTAGCCTGATTCTCATTAACTCCTTCAAAAGATGCTAATGGATTTGTGAGGCATGTTTTCTCTCTACAAAATGATGTGTTTACCAATTCTATTTTCTATTATATGTACCAATTTGTCTAGTACAGAAATCAATTTTACTGGTCAGTAGTTTTTCAGCTCTGCTCTTCAAATTTTTTTTTCTTTTATAATAGCATCACATTTGCCACTTTCTATTTCTCTGCTTTCAAGAGCGATTTCAGAAATTAGTATTTAGCAGTTTCATATTTTATCTTCTTTAGAATGCTTGGTTGAATGTTACCTGGTCCTTGAGATTTGCTACTGTTCATTTTATTGAATTGCTCTGAAAATCTCTTCTGCTGGGAGTTTGATTTCAGACTGATCTTCAGGCTTGTCCCTGTAAAGAACGGTTCAGGTGTGGAAACCTCCATGACCTTTTCTAAAGAGAACACTGATGAAAATCATTCGTTTAGCTTTCTCACCATGGCCCTAGCTTCCTGGAGTATCCCATTTGCACCTTAATCATCTCTCAGCCATTGACTTTCCAACAGGTTTCCTGTTTCTGAGAAAGTTCTCATTAGTCACTTTTACGCCTGTAGGAAGTTACTCTTCAAAATCTTTTTTTGTCTTATCTCATAAGAGTTCTACATTCAACAGAATGACTTCCACTTGTCTTTTATTTTCTTCATTTCGATGGGACTCCCACATTCAAATAGATGTGTATTTTACTTCTATAAGCCTTCTCTGTTCTTGTTGTATAAACTCTCTAGATAATTTCAAAATCTTTTGGGAGCTTTTATTTTTAAATAGATGTGATATACTTACTCTGAGAGTCTAATAAAGCACAATCTTCCAAAGCATTTAATTCTTTTGCCCAGTCCTTTTAATTATTTCTCTTCACTTTCACGTAGTTTTCCATTTTTATAACTGAAACATGATCATGATTAACATTTTTTATGTTTTTAGTTTTGCTCAGATGATGTAAGTATTCACAGTTTGGCCCAGCATCCATGAACTGCTTCAGATAAAACACAATTGTTTAGATTGCTCAAAAGCTTAGCTATTTATTGCCTCCAGGATTTGTACCTCAGACTCCAGAGACCTTACTGTTGCTGAAGGTGAACTAAGATTTGAAATTTGCTATGTACTGTCCTTGGAAACAAAAATCACTTTTCTGTGTCTTTGACGATACAGCTGCAAAAAAAAATCAAAACAAAACCCCAAAGGTCTACAAATATCATATGTCAATGTAAATTGTAAGTCACCATTCTAAAAAAAAAAAAAAAAAGTTAAAACACAAGGACAGTGATATTACCTAATATCTGGAAAACTGATAGACCTCATACCCTTACTCATCTGCAGGTAGATGGGCCCATCTGTGACAGGCAACAATTGAAGTACACTAAATCTTGAAAGTAGGTAAGTCACCCTTAGTAAGCCAATGCATTTAGCAAATTCCCTCGTTTATCTCCTAGGTTCAGAAAGGGCTGTGAGGTTCATAATGAGCTCTGCAGGAGCAAAGCAGTGTGTCATCTGAACTGGCTGAATTTCATATGGCCTAGATCATCTCCTGTTGCTTGGTGATAATGTCTTCAAATCTGTGGCATACCAGGAGGAAGAAGGTTACCAGTCAAAGTTCCTATTAAGAGGTCCTTGCTGTCCAGAGCCTCAGACAGGAGCCATATGGTCTCTCCTCCCCACCTAGTGGCTGGCCATATCACCCCCACATCATGGCAACTGCCTCCTCCTCATAGTGTCATTGATGTCAGACCTGGGCTGGCAGGTTGAGCTTTGGATGTATCCCCAGATTTTTCAGCGCAACAAATTCATATGCAAATAGGAGTAAACAAAAATGTGTCCAAGGACAACTGCTCACCTTGAAGCTTCACAGTCAGACCGGTTACCCAGCCCTTAGGAATCTTTCCAGTAGCAGCTAGGGAAGAAAATTTTCACAAAATACTCAAGATTGCTTCTCCTTTTGTCGCCTTCACAGATCACTTTGAACTCTGCAAGTGTCATGTTAGTGAGATTCCCATTTACTGAACTACTGTGGTGTTACCACAGTTTCCTCAAGGGCCTTCAAGGTGCCCTGAAAGGACTATGTCTGACATGGGTTTTCGTAGCTCTGGCTGCCTCAGAGAAAACAGCTGTACCTTTCCAGAGTGGAGAGACCTGATTTCACAGTTTTTTAAGGCCAGAAGAGACTGGCATGTTCATCTGTCACCCTCAAACACCATACCTCCAGCACCAGGCACAGATATGACCCTGGTATTAAACCCTATTAAGTTAAGCTTATTATTTAAGTTACTTTCAGAGCTGCTTCTTTCCATATGCTTGACTAAGTGGAGAAATTCTCAGGTCAAAATTGGTTTTCTATTTCATACTGCCTTATAAATATATTTGGGTTTTGGGGTGACAGGGAAGGTAACCCCGATTCTTGTATTCATAAATATTCATAGAGGTGAGAGAATTTAAGCAGTTAGAGTATTGTTTTATTGAAAATTTAGATCCCCTTTGCAAGCACCATTATGTTGATAGGAATTCTTCCTTTTCCCTGTAATAATTTACTTTAAAAACATCTCCCTTGTATTATTTCCAGCTATCAGAATTAGTGAGCAAGGTATAGTCTAAATTCCACCATAGGACAATTGTAGTAAATGGAGAAAAAAACCATAAATAGTGAGCCCAAGAAGGATTGCAGTGATAAGGAAAAATGAGCTGAATCGTTTATTTCACCTTATCTTCTACTGGTAATAAGCTAAAACAAATAAATAAATAATTGTTTTTATAAAGAATGAGCTATTTGTATGCCTTGCCCTTCCATCCTCATAGAAAGTTTTCACCAGCCAAGTATAACACTTGAGTTCACACCATTTCAGCCATTGGACATTTGACTATATCTATGTCATGTGACTTTAGATCCCATTCAATTCCCAAAGTTTAGCTGTCTGCATCGTGAAAATGCAGTCTGTATGCAGCAGTCCCATTTAGGGAATTGAAATGTCTTCATGAACAAGGATCTGCACAGCCATGCTGTCAGTAGATAAGTCACAGAGTAAGCTTAGCATAGACAGTTGGGAAGTTGATGTGCTCCACAGAGCGTAGGTGAGACTGCAGTGCCTACATTTGCGCTTCTGCTTCTATTTTTTGTTCTGTCTGTTGACAGAGAACTTCCTTCTCCAGTGGTCTCCACCACACAATCTTTGCAAATATTGCACGAGTATTTTAAAAAGGAAGGGTTAGTGCATCCCTGTTTCCATGGGCATGTTCACAAAAGTAAGATTTCAGCCAAGAACAGAAGTATTTGTACTAGTACTGACAAAATCGTCTTGAGCAGTGACAGCAGCACACTCTGGCCCTGAGAGTTCAGGATAAATTGGACAAATCTGCTTAGAAATGATAAGTACATTCTGAGGTAGCTGTTATGCACTAAGGACCATACTAAAGAGCAGTATTCTTGTGGTTCCCAGGCTAAATGTACCAGAGGTATCTCTGCCCTTGCTGCAATTACACCGCTGATTACAGTGTAGGTGGGTTTTGCTGCTAGACACATCACTGTGTTAAGACTGTTTCGTGCTGCTCTGGGGATGTGAATCAAAAGTAAATAAACATTAAACAGTCATCTGAAATGGGTGGTAATGGCCACTAATTATGTAAGGCAAATAAAATAACTGGAGTTTGAATGACTGAACTTTAATTTCTCTAACTCAGAGAGCATGCATTTGCTACAGCATTCAGACATCAGTTATTGTATATAAATTCCTCCTTCTTTCTGTAAAAGCTTGGAGTCAAGAATTTTTCAACAAAGTTTATTGTCATATCTGAATTTTAACCCAATGATGCAGGGCTGATGAGGGGATGCTTTGAAGGAGTTTCTATTTTCAGATTTCCCCAGATGTCTGGTGGCTGAGAGATGATAGTTTATGAAAGAACGAACGTTACTATCAGAGTAATATAAAATAATGAAATTAAATAAAAGCATCTATAAGCAGCTTCATGGAACTTGTGGAAATAACTTATTTAAGGCACTGTGACTGTCAGCAACTAAAACTGTGCAGCTATTTTGCAGACCTGAATTTCCTGCTGAGTAACAATTTACATCAACAAACTAATTATATTTCAGAGTTGTTAGCAAGCTTATCTATTAATTTATGTGTTCATTTAAAAACTACTAAATAGAAATGTGTTCCTGAATAAACACTAATCTTAGTTTTGGGGATAAATTGTCACTCAATCATATTTATTATAAAAATACCAGGAAAAGTCACACATTGTTTATAGAATTTAAACCCAAACACTAGATTGATTATATCTGGGAAATTGACAGCCAGAACTATGAGTGTTTTTGCATCTGTGTCCCCTGCATCACTATAAGCAATTAGGCACTACTGATACCTATTCATTATCCTATTAACTGCTCTCAGATCAAAAGAATTCATCATACCAGTTGCATGTCATGCATTTTAAGTCATATTGATCAGAGAGTGAAAGGCAAATAGGAATGATCAAAACTAGACCACACCTGTTGCAGTTTCAAGTATTCACACTAAAAACATGTCCAAGATTCTGTCAAGGTCAGGAGCCCAATAAAGACTATAAAATACAAAGGATAGAGAGGTATGAAAAATCTGCAGTTTTGTCTGATTTGGTGATTTCTGTTGCTCACACACACTTCCACACCTTAAGAGCATAAGGATTTTAAAGGTGGGGGAACACATCTTCAGGGAAAAAAAAAGGTAAAAGTCTTGTATTAGCTCTTTGTGTGAATACAAATTTCATCCCTGTGCAAATAAACAGTAGAAAAGACTTTATGTTGAGAGCTACTTTAACAACTGGAAGAATGCTCCTTCAAAGACTGAGACATTAAAAGGAGATACATGACCTTAAACTTAGACAATTTAGAGAAAGTGTCTTTCCGTTTAATGAACAGCTGGTTGAATGCAGAGAAATACAGTAATTTTATTTCCTGGAGATGGATTTATAACTACTAATATTTTCATGCTAGTAGTATCTCCAAGCAAATGTGATATGGTTTATGACGTACCATGGTTTTATATACTCATTTCATTCTTGTTGTTCCTTGAAAATAAAAAAAAAACCAAAACAAGCAAATACAAACAAAAAAAAATGTGGAGTGTTATAATACTAGATTTGCCTAAAATCCTAGCAATAATGTGACAGAAGCTATACCAAAAAAAAAAAAAAAAAAAAAAAAAAAAAAAACAAAAAAAAAAAAAAAACACAACAAAA
>JANIJG010005831.1:3374-19395 GCA_024611175.1 Megaceryle torquata
AGGAAACACATGAGAGCAAAAGCTTATAGTGGCCTGAGTGGTGGAGGAGGTTCTGAAGAGTAGTTGCAGCCTTGATAAAGTATGTGCCTGAAAGTCCTCACCTTGACGTGCACTAACCTAGGTCTGTGTAGTAGAACTGGGATTTTTAATTTGTGTGTGTTTTGTTTTTTTTTTTCTTTTCAAGTGATGTTCTGAGTGCTTGCTTTTTCCTCATTCATAAACACTGGCTCATAGAAACACTAAGGTTTATAAATTTATTTCAAGTATTTTGGCATACTTTACAAGTTACTTAAATCATGGGTCTCTATTCTGGTGGATGCAAGGCTGTGTGTACATGTGGAGCATGTAGCAGTGTGTATTAGTGTCACCTGGTGAGTCCATTGTAAGACCTTGTTTTCAGTTTCTTAGAGAATTTCTCACACATTGTTTCTATTTGGAGGCTGCTTTTGTTCTCTGTTCATTGAGTTTTGGGGAAACATTAAGCTGGTTCAAGAGCAAAATTAACAGAGTGAAGAGGGAAGCAAGGAGAGGAAGAGACAATCTCCATGTAAAAGCCGTATTCTTTCTTTTTCTAAACAGCTCTGTGCCTTGGGGATTTGACATAGGAACTTGAAATTTGGCAAGGATGTAGCCCTGAGGTCTGAGAAATGCATTCCACTGTTTAAAAAAAAAAATAAAATCTAAGTGGCAGAATTATGAGTCATGATGTATCGCTACCTTTTTGTATCCAAGGTAGAATTTTCGGGATGTTTCGTTACCTGCTCTTGATTATGCTTTTGTGGCTGTCATGCATGCTTGCAGGCTGCTTTAAGTTACCTGTATTAAATGGGTTCTCCTCCTCTGTCTGCCTAGGGTTTTGTGTTGGCACACAGCAATGTGCTTCTCATGCTCCCCCAAATGCCGCTGGCCTAGCAGGAGGTCTGAAAGCAATGGGAGCTCGTAGGCCCTGAGACCTAGTCCAGCTTGTTTAAGGATAGAGCACTCCCAATACTGTTAATTGCTCTTGAGAAGATACCGTTTTGCTCTGGTGGAAGGCAAATATTAATGAAAGCAGATAGGAGCCGATGTGAAATCTGGTTTCCAATTGACAAGGGCACGTATGGTTAGTTGCAGTCAGTGGAGGAGGGGGAGAGGAGAAGGAGACAATCTGTGCTAAGCTCTGTCACCTTTAGAAGCGTGGGGGTTCCTGTGTAGCACAAGGGATGATTAGAGAATGAGTCGGGCTATCTAGCAAAGGAGACCATCTGTAGGGCTGCTGCTTTGGTCTCTGAAGAAGCTGAAAGGTGTCTGGGGACACAAATTCTGGGAAGTGAAAAGAAGGTCTTGTACTTCCAGCACTAGACTAGGGCTTGGGAAAATGAAGGTCTCTAGATTTTTTCATCTGGAGAAAAAAAAACGAAGATTCAAGATGAAAGGAACATTTTGTGAAATCATGTCTGTGCCAGATTGTTTCATTTTAAAGAAGGAAATCCCAGGAGAATAAAATCTTTTATTTTGATGTGTTAAGGAGAAACTTTTTTGATAGGCACTTTTTGAAATAATTTTTTACTGTTCAGTTTTTTAAAAAGCCAATATTAAATATTTGGGGGGTTGAATTAAATGTTTATTCAACCCAGAACACATTTTAAAATTTTCTTATGTCAATAATTTATTTCTTCTTTCTTTCTTTTTGCTATGTGACAGCACAGCAAGCAAATAGCAAGCAAAATAAAGCTATAACTATGAGTAAAAGTATCCCTAACTCTGCTTCCATTTTATTGGGTATGATAAGCACTTATATAAGTCTGATAGTTGCTTTCACAAATATTCATGCAGAAATCTCTTACGTTGAAAGTACTGAATGCTCACAGTTTGAATTGAACACTTGAGAGGTCCAAAAAAAACCCTGCTTGTGTGGGATTTAGGTGCCAACATGACCTGATCACATAGAAAATAGATACTTATGTGGCTGAGGAGCAGAGGCACATGACATATGTTGAAGGTACTTCTTTGTCAGTGCACCTGGGATTGTTAAGTGTCATGTTTGAACGGTAGCTTCTATACAGTCAGACAAAAACTGGCTATGGCTTTGTGTGTCAAAAGCAATGGCACCAGTTACTGTGCTCATAGTAGAGGTACCTGGAGGATATTTTGTAACAGAAAGATAATCTAGGTCATTTAAATAGTCACTCATGGCCTGAAAGTCTGAAGTCTGAACTTTGATGGAACCTGCTTGTTACCCATTAAGGTCGCCCATCTTGTCAGGCTCCTTTCAGCCTCTTCTGGGCTTTGTGTTGGCTTCCCAGCGCTCTAGCGCGGGTCTGGCTTTGGCATACCCTGAAGCTGTGTGTGGGCAGGCAGGACAGTAGCTTTTGGTTTGTGCCTCCCTCCTTAGAAGCTGTAATGCAGCCTGAACCCTAAGTGTACCCTTCTCTTTGTAGCACGTGTGAAGTCTCCCTGAAATCGGTTTGACAAGTTTTGCTCCTGTGTTGAATTGGAACCAGACCTAATTTTAAAATGGGTATCATATGTGAATATTGTAAGGTTTAGACAGAGATGTGGCTTTATTTTCAAGTCATAAGCAGTAAGGCCCTCTGAACCTCACAAATAACGAACAACTGATGAAAATGGCACTGCAAAACAGAGTCCTTCACCCTTCTTGCTGAGAGGCAGCCCAGATCAGAGCAAATTAGCCTATGCTGAGCTCTGTGTGGAATAGTTTCTGACATAGATCCATCTACTCTGAATAAATTTGTAATAGTCAGAAATAGGCTGGATTATTCAGATGCTATAAGGAGAAGACAAAGCAGCATTTTCTGTGTTGAGAGAGGAGGTAGAAAATTGTAATCTAGGTGTTTTAAAAGTTTGAAGCTGTTTCTACTGGTGCTGCTTCTCCTGAGCCACCCTGTTTGTGCATCTTCTTAAAATCTTACTACTTTGGTTTGGATTTTTTGTTGTCATGCTTTTCCTGCACGCTGGATGAAAGTGTCATACAGCAAGCGAGGAGAAATGCCTTTACATAAAGCATGCAACCTGAACACTCTCTGTAATCTCATTTATTTTCTTTCTGCCTCAGCTACTCCTGTTTGGGGGAGGGAAGGAAAAGGTGGGTAAAAAGTTTGTGCTAGAAACAGATTCTTTTACGTGTGACTTCTGTTATCAAGTCTTTGTCTTTTACTTCACAAACTATAATCAAAGGGGTAGAAGGCTTCTGCCTGCCTTTAGAAAATATTTATATAATTCTTAATCCAAATCTGCTATAGGGACAAATTTAAATGTTGAATTCCACTCTGGAAAATACATCTCCAATGTTGTATTAATGAAGTGTGGTTATTAACTGCTTACGGTTTGTTTCTGAAGAGTGGTGTCCTGAGCAATTGCCTGCTCAAAGATAGAATATAGGCTCCCAGACCTTCAAAAAAGTGTACCTGCACTTAAAATTTATGTTCCTGGGAAAATGCTGGTTTTGCTAGGAATGTCAGTTGTATGCAAACTGACATAAAATTACAGAAGAGGGTTGAAGTGGTGAATGTTTTGAGAGATTGAGTGCACCTAATTGGAAGTTTTTCTCCAGATTGTTTCATAGAAAAATGCTGCTTCTGATGTAAAGCAGACACGTGGAATGTTTCATTATGAACAAAACCACACAATATAATGTCAGTATTAACAGTGAGGGATAAAAACACTGTCCAGATAAACCCAGAAAATCTTAAACAATATTAAGTCATGTATTTGACCCTAAAGTATGCAAGGGACAAGCCAAAACAATCTCTGAATCACTAGTGATGATCTTCAGGAATTCATGGAGAATGGGGGAGGTCTCAGAGGATGTGAGAAAGGCAGACATAGTACCTAGTCTTAAATGAGGGATAGGCTTGATCAGAGAAGGAAAACACATAGGGAATCGCATATCAGTTCATGGGATTCATTCCCAGGATGATACAGGAAGAATTTACTAAAAACAGTCTGTAAGAACCTAAAGAATTATAACAAGGTCCTTAAAAAAATGAATTTGTCAAAACCAGACCATGTAAAGCCAGTCTGATTTAATTTTTTACTGAAGTAATTGACCTGCTGGAACAGGATGTTGCAAACCTTACTGAAGAGATCCCCCATGGCATTCTTGTGAGCAACACAGGAGATATGTTTTAGAGAAACTGAGATACAAGAGTGATGCATAATTGATTTGATAAACTACTTGAGTGTGAATTTTCATAATCTCCTGGTAAACTGAGGGAACATGTTGAGCAGGGTGCTACAGATGAAATAATCCCATTAGCACCAAGGAGAAGGGAATGGAGGTTTTCATGAAGGCAGGGAAGGGTTGTAAGCATCTCACTTTGTTGAGATTTTAGTGAATACTGTCGTAGCTCTTTTTAGCCTTGAATTAAACAGGGTTTTTTCAATCACAACATCCTTAAAAAAAAAAAAAAATCTTATATAGCATAGCCAGAAGAGCATAGATGCAGGTTTCTTTTTCTGAGACCTGTTTGCATCAAAGAGACATGTTGCTTTGTTGGTAAACAGTGAAGGGATGGGATAATCTGCCAGTGTACCATGAGTGAAACTGAACCTCAGCAGAGACGCGATACCAAGATTTAGCTAAAAGGCTGCAAGTGACACAATTGCACGTGGACCTGCAGGCTTGTAGGCACCGCCAACACCATTGGGTAACTGAGGGATTGGAGAGAAACACTTATAGGTTGGATGGGGTGGCCATTTTATTTATCTTCAGCCTTACCTCAGGCATGCTTCAGCACTGCATTTTAGGTCAGATGTTGCTTTCACCTGTGCTCTGTGTCATCCCAGAACAGGACCCTCAGCACGACTCACTCGGCTGCCCTGCGTATAGATCCTGTGTGCTGCGCTAGGTATGAGGCGCTGCAGAGTGCTACACTTTTCAGACTGCAACTTCAGACAGCAGAAGTGGCTGTTAAGTAGCTTTTGAAAATGGGCATTTCTAGCATTTTTGAAATTTTACTCAAGATCGCAGAAAGATTAGGTAATACCACCCAGCTCTTCCCCAAGTGCATTGCTCAACTTTGAGTCTTGGCAGTTGTCTGTCTTTTGTCAAGAGCCCTCTTGTCCCACCGAGAAGCGGTACGGTTAATAGTGCTCTACCTTGTCCTCAGCACACTGAGACAAATGGGTCCTAGCTTTGCTTCATGGTTCTCTCACTGCAAAGATAAAAGAGATGTCCAGCAATAGGTACTTTGCATATATATTAAAATAAATATCTTTTCTACTTCTCTGCAGTTTTATAGACTGCCAGCATTAACTTGTGGAAGAAGGGCATCTTTCAACTTCAGTACTATTAAATAATTGTCATCCTGAAATGATGATTACCCACAATTTATTGAGTATTGTCAGTGTCCTTAATGCCGTGTAACCATATCCTTGGCATAAAAAGCCTACCATGTCATGCTGTGCACTGGGGGTGTAAGCACAGTAGTGCAGAGGGTGACTGTTAAAAATATTTGGGGAGGATATTTGTGAAGAAGTGAAGTGAGGCGCATAGTCTCGGAAAGAGACTTTATGGAGTAGCACTGGGTGGCAGCCGTGGATGAACACTTTTGTCTTTTGCCTAGAGAAAAAATATGAAGCTGATGATTATCTTCCTACCTATCTACAGTCTCTGCCCTCCCATAATAAAAAAGAATCATCTTACCATACAGTGAAAAATAGTATTGCTTTTCCTCTTCCTGTTTCTCTCAACTGCCTTTCGTCCATTTATACTGCTCTTTTTCCTTTAAGATTTTATTATGAACAGAGCTAACCTTCTGATTTTAACCTGTTAACTGATGGTCCCTTTCTAAACCTTCTTAAAGAGCTACTGAGTTTTCCTCTTGAACTTGAGCATGTTCCCACTTTGGGAAGCAGATAATATTCCACTGTCTAAAAAATCATGTACCTATGGGATTTCTGGTATGAGAAATGAGTGTCTAATTTTGTTTCATGAAGAAAACTATTACAGAGTTTATAACTCTCTGCAGAAGTTCATACATAATTTCCAACAGACTAGTTTTGGTCCCTCTGAGAGAAAATTCTCTCTAGTCTGTGTTATTTAAGGTTATATTTATTCTCTGAATTTTTGTAGGCTTCAAATTTGTTTGGTGGTACTTTAGTTTTTCTTAGAAATGGACAAGAAATTCTAAAATGAAAATAACATAATTTTGTTTGGCTTCTGCTTGCTGTATCAGTCTTTAATGCCTTTTCTCTCTGGTACGGTTCACACCATCAATCATGTCCCTGTTAATGCATAGAAGCATGAAAACAGATTTTAGTTAATTGCCATGTGCTAGCAATCAACTCTTACTGGTCTTCAATTGGAGAATGACATTGGGGAGCTAGAAAGAAAGGATAGTCATCTTTTGTCTGTCAAAGTGCCTTAAAAAGTCATTGTTTTGCCTGTTTTCGGACTTGAGAGAAAGGCCCTGCACGTGCCTGTGTTCACATACACAATACAATAGAAAAACACTCCAGGCGTGCCTTGTCTGGGACCTTTCACAACCTCTGACATGAAAGATGTGACAGAGTCAGTAGTGGAGATGTCATACTGGGGTCGAGTTTGGGATAAGAAGGACTTGAGCTCAGAGGGCAGGTGAGAGAAGTTGTCATAACTTAGGCAAATTACTCCAAAGGCAAGACTGCAAAAATTATGTGGGACAACTGACCTCAGCATAGTGCCAAGAAAAAGGCTTCTGAAGAAAGGGAAACAAAGTTATCTCTCTTACACCATTCAGTGTTTTATGCCTTTCAGTTCATTGACGCAAACTAAAACAAATTTCAGCTTGTAATAGGTGAATTTCTTAACTTAGCTTCGAGTCACTCTTTTGGAATGGGGCTGCTGGTTTCAAGTGATGGACAGTGGCAGATTGAACCCCAAAGGACTGAATTACCTTAAGCCAAAATGTGTAGCAGAATAGAAGTTACTCTTTAAGTTGAACTAATTCCACTGTCTCTTCTTTGCTACAGGTGGTGGATGTGGACTTTAAAACAGTGTGTCTCAACATTTCATCCTCAACTATCTATTTTTAATCTGATTGCACTACAAAAGAAAAGCTGCTAATGGGATAAATGTTGAGACTTTACAAGAACTGACTTGAAGTACCGAAAGCCATTATTATTAATCAAGAAGAGCTTGAAGCTAAGTCTGTATCTGACCAGTCAATATCATTTTCACGTAACAGGCATGGCAAGTAAACGAAAATCAACCACACCGTGCATGGTCTTAGCCAATGAGCAGGATCCGGATCTAGAAATGGTATCAGACTTGGAGGAAGGACCACCTGTACTCACGCCAGCAGATAACCCTACAGCAGAGAGCGTAACAAGTGATGAGGATGTTCATGAGTATGTGGACTCAGACAATCAGAAAAACACAAATAAAGTAGAAGGTGGTTATGAGTGTAAATACTGTACTTTTCAAACTCCAGATCTCAATATGTTTACTTTTCACGTGGATTCAGAACATCCCAACGTAGTATTAAATTCATCCTACGTTTGTGTAGAATGTAATTTTCTTACCAAAAGATACGATGCGCTCTCAGAGCATAATTTGAAGTACCACCCTGGAGAGGAGAATTTTAAATTGACCATGGTGAAGCGTAATAATCAGACAATCTTTGAACAAACAGTAAACGATCTCACTTTTGATGGGAGTTTTGTTAGAGAAGAAAACACTGAACAGGCCGACTCTTCTGAGGCCCCCTCATCAGGGATCTCAATTAGCAAGACTCCTATTATGAAAATGATGAAAAACAAAACCGAGACTAAACGTATTGCTGTTTTCCACAATTTAGCTGATGACATTCCTGGTGAAGAAAAGGGAACGGAAAATGAGCCAAACTCTGAAGAAGTGGTAGAAAACCCACCACCAGCAGTTTCCGAGTCAAAAGCGAGCCATTCAGTTGTTTGCAGTACAGCAGATGTGGCTAGTGCGGTGGTGACTCCAGCACCAGTGCTTCAGCCTGGAGTGGCACAGGTTATAACAGCTGTTACAGCTCCACAGAACTCAAACCTGATTCCAAAAGTCCTAATACCTGTAAATAGCATTCCAGCCTATAATACTGCTTTGGACAACAATCCTCTTTTGCTTAACACCTACAACAAATTCCCATATCCAACCATGTCGGAAATCACTGTTCTTTCCACTCAAGCCAAGTACACAGAGGAGCAGATTAAAATATGGTTTTCTGCACAGCGTCTGAAACATGGTGTGAGCTGGACGCCGGAGGAAGTAGAGGAAGCAAGGAGGAAACAATTCAATGGCACAGTGCATACTGTGCCACAGACCATTACTGTTATTCCAGCCCACATTTCTGCTGCTAGCAATGGTTTACCTTCAATTTTACAGACATGCCAAATAGTTGGTCAGCCAGGACTTGTTCTCACTCAAGTTGCAGGTGCAAATACATTACCGGTAACAGCCCCAATAGCTTTGACTGTAGCAGGAGTCCCAAACCAAACACAGTTACAGAAGAGTCAGATTCACACTGCTCAGCCTGTTGCAGAAACCAAACAAGTAGCTGCCGTTCCAGCCCCTCAGCCTATCAAAAATGAATCTGCCGTGATGAATCCCGACTCCTTTGGCATCCGAGCAAAAAAAACTAAAGAACAGTTGGCGGAATTGAAAGTCAGCTACCTTAAAAATCAGTTTCCTCAAGATTCAGAAATTGTTAGGCTTATGAAAATAACAGGCCTGACTAAAGGAGAGATCAAAAAGTGGTTCAGTGATACCCGCTACAATCAGAGAAACTCAAAGAATAACCATGGGATTCATCTCAACAGCGATTCATGTGCCACCATTGTTATCGACTCAAGTGATGAAATGAATGAGTCCCCAACGGGAGTTACTCCACAGAGCAAGTCGTCATGGAGTGCTTTTCCTGATTTCACCCCACAGAAATTCAAAGAGAAGACTGCTGAACAGCTGCAAGTCCTTCAAGCAAGTTTTCTTAATAACCCTGTCCTTACTGATGAGGAGATGAATAGGTTAAGAGCCCAGACCAAACTGACCAGGAGAGAGATTGATGCCTGGTTTACAGAAAGAAGGAAATCAAATGTCTTGAAGGAAGAAGGAGCTGACTTGAATGAGAGCAATGCTGGTAGCTCAAAAGAAGAATCTGGAGAAACATCTGTGGGAGATGGAGCAGCAGGAGCAAAATCAGGGTGCTCCACTTCAAGCAAAATAGGCAAAAAATCACCAGAGCAGTTGCACATGCTTAAAAGTTCCTTTGTCCGTACTCAGTGGCCATCTCCACAAGAATACAACAAGCTGGCAGAAGAAACTGGGCTCCCAAGATCAGAAATTGTGAGTTGGTTTGGAGATACTCGCTATGCCTGGAAAAACGGTGGATTGAAGTGGTATTATTATTACCAGAGTGCCAGTGCAAACAGCCTGAATGGCCAAGGCTTTGCAAGAAAGAGAGGGAGAGGAAGACCAAAAGGAAGGGGGAGAGGGAGGCCTCGGGGGAGGCCTCGGGGAAGCAAGAGGTTAAATTGCTGGGACAGAGGTATGTCTGTCATAAAGTTCAAAACTGGAACAGCAATCCTGAAGGACTACTATATGAAGCACAAATTCCTTAATGAGCAAGACCTTGATGAACTGGTAGCCAAATCTCACATGGGATATGAGCAGGTCAGAGAGTGGTTTGCAGAAAGGCAGAGAAGATTAGAACTTGGAATAGAGCTGTTTGATGAGAATGAGGAGGAAGATGAAATGCTGGAAGATCAGGAAGATGAGGAAGAAACGGATGATAGTGATACATGGGAACCCCCCCGACATGTTAAACGTAAACTTTCGAAATCAGATTGATGTGCAATTTGGGATTTGGTGGCTAAAAACCTGTTAATTAGGTTTGATGTTATGGTGAAGAGCCATATGATTTTTTTCATGGCCTTCATTTTAGCAAGCACCTGCTTAGCATCTTCCTTCCACCTAGAAGAACATGAGCAAGATGCTACCTGTGCAGGCAACAACTGTTTGCTTCCTTGCTATGAGAGATGGACATCCTCAGGCCTAGCCTAGGACACAGGGTTATAAATTGGATCCAGATCAGCTCCTCCTCTTCCACCGTACCGATGGGAAGGTTCATGTTCATCATTCACGTGACTGCTTCTCAGTATTTAATTGCCTTATGTTGTTTAATTCCAAAAAAACACAGACATAGTTTTTTGCTGATGCAGGAGAACATTGCCTGCTCCTGAAGGAGGAAATACAAAAGCCTAAGATGTCTTTTTGCAAATACCGCTTCACCTGAATGGTTTCAAGGCCTGGGTTTGTTTCTTAAGGAAAGAATTGAAAACGGAAGGGGAAAAGTGTGACAAAGGAGTCAATGAACCTAGGGGTGAGGATTGCTTGGTATAAGAAAATGGGGTGATATTGGCACCTTTTGTGTATCTTTAGAGTGTTTTGGGTTTACAGAACTTGTGCTGAGACGTTCCGTGTTGATAATTTTGAACTTACTGAATGAGTCTAATGCTAGAAGATGCTTTTCATTGCATTTAATCCGTGTATCCTACATCAGTTTAATTTAAATGCCTGACAGACTTGATGCAGTTGGTAGTAACATTCATTTTTAGCTTGTGCATTCTTTCCTTTGTTGGAAATGGTAAGACAAGTATGTATACTTCTAGCTAAAAAAAAAATTAATTCTTGAAATGTTACACTGAATTTCACCATAAACAGGTGGAAACTGCTTAAAAGTTGTTCAGAGTTGCTTAGGGTTTTGTAAGAATACACAGATACAGAGATGAAAAGTGTCATTGGGTACTAGTAAGAAAGATTTTCAAGTGAGTTGTGGCAATGACATGATGTTTAGTTCTCAAAAAACAATGAAGTTCTATGGCTTTTAGATGCTTAGGAACTATAAACACGCTGGTGTTTAGTTGTTCTTCTGTGATAGCCCAGTTGAATGACTTGTCCGCAGGTTTAGCCTAAATTCGTCCTGATGAATTGAATTATGCTGGTTGTTCTGAGGGCTGCTGGGTGAATGCATGTACTTTTGGGGGTGGTTTGATCAACCTGAACTGAACTCCAGAAGTAGCTTAACCAGATACAAAACATCTACATCTTGAATTGGTGTCTTTAAAAGATCTGGGGGAAAAAAGAAGAAAAAAAAAAAAAAAAAAAAAAAAAAGCCATTACTCCAACTGGGTTTGAATTAGCAGCTTAAAAAACAATGGGCCAAACTGATGGAAGTTAGTTTAGGCAGATATCTGGCATCCTAGAGAACTGGTACTCAGAGGAAGAGTAGTTTGTTTTTAGCTACTGTCAGTCTGCATTTTTTAGGGCTAAGTTACTTTATATTTAGATATCCAAAACGGATGATTAATTTGTGCTGCTGTCACCAGCATTGTCTGCTTTTACATTGGCACTAATGGACGGGATACAAGTGATCTCCTTTTGCACATCTGTCAGCATCTTCTCTGTAGGCTTCTGCATCTGATGACCAATGAAAGAAAGATTAGTGTAGAGAAAATGTGGCCTAATGTTTCCACATTTCTGAAAACCTAGTCTACAATTACTCTTTCTTCCTCACTGTGATAACTGTCAAAAGACCAAGAAAATCCTTTTAGTCATGATTTTCCGAAGCAAAGGAGTCCACGTTAGATCTGTTTTTCTTACCTGGTTGTGGGTTAAACCCAGGTCAAAGCAATAAAGGGAATAATGTCTGACAAAAAAAAAATATATACTGTTAACTCACCTTCCTCTCTGGACACTTGCAGCTGCCCTTCTGCTCCCAGATTCAGAGTTGCAGGAGGATGTTCTGTGTGAAAGCCATTTGCCAGGGTGAGCTCTCATGACTGCTGAGATTGCTGGAAAGAAAAAGGCAGTGGTTTTGGTGTGTGACGTGAATTTGATGATGAAACTGTTTTCTGGGTTCCAAAACTCAAATCAATATGATACAGAGTGGCCAGCAGTGCGGGAGAGGACTAGACAAAAATTCCTTGATTTAACTTTGGGGTGGGAGACAAGCAGTGTTATGACTCTGGATGTGATGTGGTTTAAGAGAGATCAGGATCTGGCCTTTTCAGCAGTGACTGCTACATGGGCTTGGGAGATCCTCTTGTTTGGCTGGCATTGGTATGGATGAAGCTGTTGTAGATGCCAACAGATAGAAGAAAGACTCGCGTTAGCTTCAAGCTCTGCTGGGAATACAGGGTCAAAACTCAGTGCTTGCTGAGTGGGAAAGGACAAAGCTAGTAGGGAAAGAGATGCTATTTTTAAGTTTCCAGAAATACTGAAGCAAATCATTAAAATCCTTTGGAATATGCCTCTAGCAAGCAAAGTCTGGAGTCGCCTTAGTCCTTAAGGTTGACCCAGAATTAATTTTCTTAAAAAAAAAAAAAAAAAAAAAAAGCAACCCACCCAGGCAACCTTTCCAAATAACCATCCTTATTTTTGTTAGCAAAGACTGCATTTATGTTAGCATTAAATCCAACCTTCTTTAAAAAAAAAGGAGGGGGGAGGGGGAATATCCAAGTTAATTATATGATTAAACTGAGAAATTTTCCATTTTGACAGTGTTCTGTTAAATAACACTCAGCTAGAATGGTAGACCTTAGCACATCTGGTCTGAAAACAGAGGAAGAGGAAATACATTGTTTATCAGACTAAATATAGTTGGATTGAACATCTTCTTTCAGTGAAATGGTCAGAGATGGTGGCTGATGTTTACTGGGCTGGATTTTTCAGTTGCTGTAAATATTACAGTTCCATGTATTCCAGTGGTTATAGCAATATTTACAGCCCATTGAGGACTAGCATCTCTGCAGAATAATAAATTTAAATTAAACCTTGTGCTGTGCGTTGGCTAATGAGAGATGCAGAGTACCCACATTTCCTTTGGGCTACGTGCACATTGTAAGCCTTCAGTTGTGCCAAGGGTGAGAAAAATTTGGGTGAGTTCAGCCTGAAGAGAGCAGTTGTATGCATTCATTATTGCTTATAATCTGTCTGTTATTTCTGTTTCAACAAACAGAGTCCATTAATTACCAGTTTATTTCACGTTTACAGCATGTGTATACTTGCACTGCATACTGGGAGAGAGGGAAACTCCTTCTGGAGGCCTTCTGCATCAGGACTGACAGGAGAAGCATTGGAAAGAACTGTCAGCCTGCTGATCTATCTGTGAATTGTGGCTGTGGCTGGTGGGAACTCAAAGCTACTGGTAATAATGGTTTAGCCCAGGTTCATCTCGGCCAACCTTAGGCTGCTGTACTCCTTACAGGTGCTTAAGGCATACTATAGTCACCTGAGAGAAACAGAAATTGCCTGGTGGGTGGGGAGGATACGGCACCTTCTCATTCTACCAGCTATGTATGGGAAATTTCCTGAATTTAATGAATATCAGCAATTGTCTTAATTTCTGCTGCTCTGTGCTGGTCAGGAGTGTGCCTCTTCAGCCTGGCTCCTGCTTGTAGCTTACTCACAGCTGCAGAGGGTTTTGGAAGCCACTTGGACTGAGCTATGTTGACAGGGGGAGAGAAGTATGTCTGCCTTAGGGTGAGAGTCCATGTGGGGTTTTGTTGCTTTCCCTGCTCAGTGAAGAACTGTGTGTAAATGAGCCTGTGGTAGTTTTCCATGCTTTTGTTGAGCTTCATCTCTTAGGCTTGAGATGGTTATCAACCAGGCTTCGTGATTGTCATTGACAGTGAGATGAAGAAAGTCTTTGATCTTGCTCAGATCTTACCTCTCAGTAGTTGGTTTATTCTCAGTCTTCATTAAGAGCCCTGTTTCAGAATTCAGCTGTGTGTACCAGTTGCTTTAGAGCCAAGGTAGAGCTTTCTTCTTCATCTACGGCTTCCACCAGGAGTACCTGATCTGATGATGCTAGTTACTGCTGCCTCTAGAATTCAGCTAAAGAGAGAAGAAAGATAATCCTGTGCCAGCTTGGAGAGGGAGAAGGGCTAAAAGAAAGCAATCACTACTAGGTGAGGCATCTACTGTCACTGTATTGTGCTGCTTCATGGCATGTTTAGCTATTACTTCTGAGTATAACGAAAGAACACAGTTCTGTCTTAAACAGTGCTGTCTTTCCAGTATCAACCTCTCAATGACCCCGAGGTTAGTGTGTGTTGTAAAAAGAAAGTCAAACCATTTCTCCCGGGAGGCTTGAATGAACTAATGGAGTGCTGGCTTGTAACAAGTGGAAAAAAGGGAAAATGTAGAAGCCTGAAGGCTCTTGACTTCTGCTTGCCCTGTAGAATTCACTTACCTAAAAGTTGGTAAGCAAAACAAATTTTACCTTTGCTGTTCTGACAGAACAAGTACTGCAATCACTCATTTTTAGCACATAGAAGTCTCTGGTTTGTTTTGAAAGCAAAGGCGAGGAAAGATATCTAGTACCTCATGATTAGAATTTAGTGGATTATCTCTAATACATTATAGTAAATGAGGCCATTCCCTTTTTGAACCTTGTCCAATACCATCTTAAAACCTTTTTTCATGACGTTATATGCAACATGGTGTCTGGCTGTAACTTTGATTATTGGGAAGGAAACTCTTGCAATGTCTGCACATGACATGAAATAATTTTTTCTAATACATGATTTGCTGACTTTGGGCAAAAGCCTATTTTATTCTTGCTTGCCAAGGAACTCTTGAGGCAGGCAAGTGCACTCCCTTCTCCTCTGCAGAGCAGAGAAGACATTTCTGGAGCTCGTACAAAGTGATTCATGGCCTTATGCAGTCCCTGTAGGCCAGAACGCCCAAAGATGCAGACACTCTTCCTCCTCAGTTTTGCTCTGAAATGAGAGCACAGCAGTAACTCTGACAACTAGTCTCTGGCTGCTGAGTAACCAAGCTGTAGTTTAAGGTGGGGAGCATTTTCCCTTTTGCACTTAACAGAGTACTGTGTATTCAAGCTGGATGTCAGTATTTGCTTCTGTAAATACAACAGTATCAATTTGCATCCTCCACCTGAGTCCCATATCTCTCTATATTCATATCTCCCAAGGAGATAAGGTAATCTTTAAGCTTCTGTAATACTAAATATCCCTGCCCTAACCTGAATGCACAGAAATAGAGTGCAATGAAATATAGCTACTTTCTTTGATTTAATTTATTGTTTCTTGGAAAATAATTTTGCCTACATTCAGTGGTAATGAAAGGATAGTATCAATGATCAGAGCTCACTAAAAGAGTTGAGAGTTGTTCATATTGCCTGGGATGATCATGTAGAGATGGGAAGGGCTAGTAGAGGGCTTGGTTCCTTGCACTGAACAGTGCTGGGGCTTACGCCTGTATTCTTCATCAAGCTGGTGATATCCTAGGATCAGTAGATTGAGCAAGCAGCATGACTTAATGGATCATGTTACTTGAGGTTTGGTGATGTATTAAAAATCATAGGAAAAAAATACTTTAAAATGAAAGTTGCAAGAGAAAGTGAAAAATCCCCTTAGTAGCTACTTACAGAGATTTGAGCTATTGAGTGTATCATTTTCCCACTGTCAAAAAGGGAGATTTTGAAGCACAGGCAGGTTACAGTCATTATTATTGAGTTTAATGGTTTAAGCTCTTGGGGGTTTTTCTCCTTCTGCAGTGAAGAGCATCTGCACTTTTTCAGTGGATAGTTATTGCAAAACCAACTGACACAACATTGTTAAATGTGACCTGAGGATCCCATGGCACTTACCATGAATTAAGGTGGGATGCTGTGTTGATGTCTGTACTTAAGCAGGACACTATAGCTAGTCAGTACACCTAATGAATGCAGGCCTGCTTGTCCCACGTGCCTGGAGTTGGTTGGACAAACTACACCCTAAACTCCATGGACTGTTGCACGCAGCTTACAGGCAGATGCTGACACTACAGACAACTGAAATTAGGAGAGATGGACACGTGCTGGCTGGGTTGCAGCACTGAACTTTGTGTGGCAGTTGGCAATGGTACTTACCTCTGCTTCCCACTTGACTCTCACTGGGAAGTGTGAGACCCATTTTTGGTTGGTTGGTGGTTTGCTTGGGTTTTTCATTTTTTTTTGGTGGTTGTTGTTGGTTGGTTGTGGGGTGGGGTTTTTTATGTATGTGGTTGTGG
>JANIJG010005831.1:19405-84187 GCA_024611175.1 Megaceryle torquata
GATCAGACGAGAAAAAAAAAATAAAAAATAGCTGCTGTGTGCATTTCTTCTTTTGTGGGTATGCTATTGTTTTTTTTTTGGGGTTTTTTTTTTTTTTTTTGGGTGTGGTTGTTGTTGTTTGTTTTTTTGTGGGGGGGGGGGGGGGTGTTGTTTGTTTGTTTTGGGTTTTTATTTTGTTGTTGGTTGGTTTGCTGTTTTTTTGTTGGTTTCTTTTTTTTTTTGCTTTTGCTTTATTTTCTTTTATTCTGGAGCAGGTAGTAATACAGTGGTGGATAAAGTAACTAATCCTTGGTTATAATACTGTGGCATAAAAATGATTTGGGCTTTCTCAAGTATTTTAGCGATAAGGTCGCTCTATGACATTGGACTGTGCATAACTTAGAATGTGTTAAGAGACATAAGATTTGTGTCCCAGTTGATGAAAGTATTTCCTTTATGCTTCATCAGTACTAGATACCTATCATGAAACTTTCCCTAAAGAACGTGCTAGAATGACAGAAGATTCAAGTCTTCATCTGTGATACAAAACGATCAACCACAAGAGCTCCATTATGATTTCAAAATGTTCCCCCTGCCTCCAGTTCCAGCTTACAAAAGTGTTTCCAATTTTGCATAGTTGGCTCTCTGCGCGTATGCTTACAGTCTGTACAGAAATGCACTAATATGAGTTGCCCTACCTGGGAAGGCTTTATATTGTATAGAAAATGTGGCACTAGGTACTGCTCTTCATGTGCACAGGAGAGTTAACAAGTGTCGATCTCGTTTACAGAAATGATGGCGCTTTGCAATTTTCTATAATATATTGCAATATATTTAAATGTCCTGTTTGACATGTGAAATGAAATTAAGTTAATGCATTGTTATGTATTTGAAGTATGAGGAAGACGATTCACTAACGACCAGCAAGGTTTTTAGAAGGTGTCCAGTATGTAGCCATCTGTGTGATCTGTCTGGTGTTTGTGATGTTAAAGGAAGCAACAATACTGTCACTGTTTAGAATGAAGAGTTTCTTTTGAATGATGCAATAGCTTACAGTGTCTTTCCTTTGTAGCTGCCCAATGTGGTGAAGGGGAAGCAATTCTTGAAAAAGTTCAAGATAACTGGTTAACTGTGAATGGGCCTAATCTTTCGTGAAACCAAGAAAAATTTTGGACACACACAGGACTTGAATACTCAAAAGGATTGGAACTTAGTGTTGTGCCAAAGTTAAACTACTGCAGTTGGCAGAAGTTCTGCACTGTAAATAGAAGACTGATTAAAAGACAGCTTGTAAAAAAAAAAAAAAATCAAATTTTAATACAGTACATTTTTATTCTGATACATGATGGAAACATTCTGGTTTAGACCTTTTTTGAAGAGGCTTCAGTGACCACTATATTTTGTCCTCTTATATTTTGTTCGGCCTAATTCTCTATGTTCTAGTAAGATGGGCTTTATTGCCTGTGTTCTTTGATATGTGATTAAGCTTATAGCTTTGAGTGACCAAACATTTTACAGAGTAAAAGTTCTTAGAAACAGTATAATGTAACTGATATTTCTGTCTCTTATTTATCAGGCTCTGCACAAACTTGGAAAGTTGTGCTGGACTTGTACAACTCACATATGGGAATGCAGCATACTTCTGGATATTACCAACCTAAGCCCTTGTGGCAGTAAGGATCTTGTCTTTGGATTTATTTTTGTTATTTTTTTGAGGCAAAGAGACGAATGGATGCTGCTGTAAAATATTTGTAATATTGCCATTATTGCTTTCTGTAGCAATTACTGCTTTTGCTTCAACAGATAAAGAAAATAAATCAGAGATAGAAAAATCCTAAAAGACGCTGGTAGAAGAAAAGATCATGTGGGAACTTCTGAAAATAAACTTTGTACCAAAAATTTGAAAACAGAAATAATGGAATAAATGTCTCCTTACTGAGTGTGTGTGGTTTTAAGAGGTGATGTGGAAACCAGGAACTGTGTCTCTGTGAAAATGTCCCAAACCAGGTCTTCTCAAATGTCTTTTTTCCTCTTGCACAAAACTGATTTTACTGATGCCTCAGATGCATTGAATTTGCAGAACAGGCTTGGCTGAACAGCCAGCGTGAGGTCAGCTTCACGTGCGAGTCACTACAGCTGCTTGTTGCTGAACTGTTCTGCTGTGTCAGCAGGCCGGGGACATTCATGTGACTTTTCTCATTAAGGCAGATGCTCTTTATTATCACCACACTTAAAATATTCAGGGTGGGAGGAGTAGGGGCAAGTAGGAACCACCTCCCCACTGAAGTCGCCATCAGTTGAACGACATGCTTTGTGGCTGCTTTTAACATGTGTTCTGAGATGAGCACTTTTGTTGAGCCCCGTGTCCCTCCAGCAAGCCTGCCTTGCCCTCCTTGCCATCGCTCACAGGAGCTCCCCCCACAAGGCAGTGCTGCTGTCTTGCACTGGTGTGACTCCTCACACCCCTCTACTTCAAATGCTCCACTGCAACTGGAGGACACGAGACCTTGTCTTCCCTGCAGGACCCGGCATTGTGCCTACAGACCTATCCCCACCTGAGAAAAAGATTTTTAAGGCACTAGAATCATTCCTGTGCTATAGCTTAGGGCAGTCCCAAAAAATTACATCCCCAGCTGAAGTAGTGACCTACTCACAGGCCTGAAGATGAGCCCTAGTAGTGGGTACAGCTTGGTGTTTGGCCAAATAGTTCTTCTCGGTTTAGTGAAAAAAAAGGGGGGTGGGGGGTTGGGGAAGAATGCTAATTCAAGAATCCATCAGCTAATGAGGGAGTTATGAAGAGCCCTGGATTATACATTCAGTCACCTTTTTTTAAACAGTTACCTTTTTTGTTTACAGTGTTATCAGCAATTCTAAAATGCTGCAATTCAGTTGATATTTTCACAAGAAACCAGCTGGCCTTGTGGGTTGTTTCCCCTCTCCCAGCCTCCTCTTCCCAGCCCCTTCCATCTTCCATTTGTTTTCATAACAATACTGTCAACTACTATTTTTAAGAATTTTAAATACCACGCCACTTTGTGCTGCTTTCTTTTTACACCATCAAGTCCCACCAAGAACAATGTTAAATTGCTCCCCGTGGGCTTGACGTTGCTTTGAAATACTGCTGGTGGTGGTCTTCGATCTGTCAGATGGTGGTTTCTAACATTTTTGGTTAAATGACTTGTTGCATTTCAAATACTGTAAAATGAAACCTTTGAATATTTGTTTCTACTGCTATAATGTTGAACTCTTAGCATCGTGACTAATTCCTCTCCCATGTGTGTTTCTTTACAGGCTCAGTGCTGAGCTGATGTTCGTTACCTTAAAATATTTATTTGGTAGAAGAAAGGATGGAAAAAGGGAATGAAAAGTGTGTGTCGCACCTAGTTGATTTGTGTCTTTGGGTGAAAATAAAGGTCAGTGTTGGCAGTAATTCTCCTCTTAGTGATTTTTAGTTTTCCTAAATGAAAGCCAAATAGGAAAAAAACATATTTGCAGTGAAGCCTGTCTTAAGGGACTAATGTGGAAGAGGCCCACAAAATACCCTTTAATAATTACGTGTTCTGAACTAAAGGAGATGGTACAAATAATACTGCAATTGTAACTGCTTTCAATTCTGCAGTTTCTTTCCAGCAGCTGGCCAGAGCCTCCAAGTAAGTCCAGCTGTAAGGATTTTTGTGCAAGCGTTGCACCTGGCACCCACAAAGTGCAGAATTGGAGGCTGACAGGAGGACTCAAATTTGTTCTAGTGACACCGCAAAGTTTAAAACTGCATTGCTGCCGTGTGGTTTATGGCGTTCTTTGCTCACTTGCAGTGATTTGGGGAAAAGAGCAATTGTGGGCAAAGTCCATTCTTGACTTCAGCATTTTATTTGCATTTGCTCACTGAGCAGCACTTTCCCTCTGCTCTACCTAATGCTTTCTGCGGGCACTGATAGTTGTACAAGGTGAATATGAAGCCACAGAAGCTAAATTTCCACTGGTCCTTTCCAGCAATGCAACAGCTGCATGAGAAACAAGGCACTGGAGAATCAACAAACAGTTTGGTTATTTCCCTTTAGGAGGCAGCCTCCCCTGCCAGCTTCCATGTGGAAAAAGAGAGTGGGCCTGGAAAAGCCCAGAGTTGTGAGGATTACTGAAGGGTAGTCCTGTATACTATTTTCTAGTTCTTTAGATTTGTTTCTCTTTGTTCCTGCAAGGCAGAATACTGTAGGAAGTCGGCTCAGTTGAAGGGATGCTATTACAGTAAAGGTCTACAGCAGCCACGGCTGCTTAAATGGTGTCCAAGAGGAGTCGCCACCAGTGTTACTTAGTCCTGCCCAGTCCTGAAAACTGCAGTTGTAAAGTTTTAATCTAGAGAGGTAATGAATCCACTCTGGTCTCCATGGCCTGGTTTCATCACAAGTAGCAATTAAGCAACGTGCATAACTGTGGCCAGGGGAAGTTAATGAATTTTCAGAAAAACTGATAAAACTGAAAGAGGGATGTCGAAGGAGGCATACAAACTTCACAGCACCCAACAGTGAATTTGTTGGGGTTTTATTCCCAGATAGAGCAGTAGATCAGAGATGCCACCTTTTGCCACGACTTCTGCATCCAGTTTGTGTCCACGGACCATCCAGGTACAGCCTCAGTGATTGTACCATGCAGCTGAGTGATGCAGTGCAGACGTGATTCACACCAGTACGGGAAATGTGCAGGCTTGCCTGGGAAGATCAACGCTTTAGGATTCTTCCCAGCACCTGATTGCCCCCTTCTTTCTGTCTTTAAGAAAGCTTTTTTTCCTCTTCTCTTTCAAGCAGCATTGTGGTCAAACCCAAGGGCATGCTCATTCTGTTCATCATTTATCTTACTAGACAGAAAATAGTTGCAAAACCCATTAATAGCTGAACACGTCTGTGCATAGTGTACCCTTTTGGCAATAACAACTTTATTGGGTTTCATGAGGCCCGAGGGGGAAGGATTATGGCCTAGTTAATATGGCTTGCCAGGGCTCTGAAAGGTTGCACTGTTTTAAGGTAGAGCAGGCAAATGAACCATCTTTTGGGGGATGTCAAGTGCTCTTGAGTCCCCTAAAAAGCTTTTGGCTTCAGTTAACAACAATCAATCCTTAATCTTTGATTTCCATGATACATGACACCTCACCTCTCCACTCATTTTTGTTATGTCTTACTAGAACTGTGGGGTGTCTTGATAATTACACTGAAACCAGATCCCATGGTTTTACTCTTCTGGAGAGATGAGAAAGCAAAATGAGTTTCCCTGCCCGCTGGCGTCTGTGGCTGGTTGGAGCAGTGCTGTTGTTTCTACCTCCCCAGTCACCTCCTCCTGCCTGGTTTCTTGCCAGATGCCCTCATGCTGCTCAGCCGCTGGCCTCTGCACTCTCATGTTCATACTGCCCTGGCTTCGGTGTGCTCTTCTCCTGCAGTGCATGAGGGTGCCAGAGCTCTTGTCCCTTTTAGGCGTAAGAGGTCATTTTAGTTCCTGCATTTGCCTTTGCTCAGTACTGGTTTTACCTTCCTCAAGGACAGATCTGGAGTTAGCAAATGTAGCTTCCTCTTGGTCACATTTGGCTAAAGTGGTTTCTCAGCTAGGTTGAGATGGATGGAGGTTCACCCTGACTCTACCAGCACTTCTTTAAAGATGTACAGCGTTTGAAATGAGAATTCTTTTTCTGAAATTTGGGTCGGTAGCTTCTGGGAGCTCTGGCTCAGGGGGGTCAGTCTCTTGCCACCCTCAGTGTGACCACTGTTCAAGGAGGATTGCTCTTGAGCTCTGCAGCTGCATCTCAAACCATCTCAGTAAGATTTCTTAGAGCTCATCAGAGCTGTAACTGCAGTTTTGTCTGCAGTTTGTAGTAGTGATAACCTCTGTATGCCCCCAGCTGTGAAATGTTGTTATTTGTATTACCCTCTTGCGTTAGTCATGGACAATATCCCCTTATGTGTGACAGCGAGCAAAGAGGATGAAAGATGGTCTCTGCTGTAAATAACTTGTAATCTAAATAAAAGGCAAGAGACAAGGGCATGGTGAGACAATGTCCGCAAATAAAGAGCTGCTTCTCTTTTCACCAACATGTTTAGGGAAGAGCTTATGTTATGATTGTCAAAAAATAAAACTAATCTTCCCTTAAGGTATGAATATTCCACAACATAGAAGAATCCACTTCATTCAGGAGCCACCCATCCTTTGAGGAATGCAGCCTGTGGGCCTTGCAGCCCTCTTCACTGCAGGCAGCTCCCTTGCTTTGAGGAGGGAACTAGTCTCTCTTACAATTTCTTCTAAGGGCATCTCCTTTCCATTGAATTTTAATGCAGCTATAAACCGTGTGAGAGCTGCATTATTCCCCGGCCAACATGTGTGGGTAGTGCCTACCAAGATAGGGCTCCTAGTTGCTGACCAAGTTTTCTTGTTTCTACTCTCTGTGCTTGATGGTCCCTGAAACTTCTGTGGCATGGCTGAGCTGTGGCAAAGACCCATGGAGGCTATCACAATACAAGTAGTAACATCAGTAATTAAGGAAGTACTGGGGGAGAATTCTCCTGATTCAATTTTGCCTCAGAGTAGACTGGAAAGCAGGGAGAAGAAGGGCTGTCGGGATCTAAACAAGCTCCTCTCACACTGTATTCTCTCCTGGCCAAAAAGCCCAGGCAATAGGGCAGCGTGACAAATTCCAGTCCATTGCTTGAGTTGTGTTCACCACCCAGGCTTTCTCTGAGCTCACCCTGATTGCAAGATGGAGCATGTTAGCCTGTCCCCCCATTCACTGAGGTTGAAGCTGGGTCACAGCACCTCACCGCCAGTGTAACGAGGTGTGCTCGTGTGAAAACCTACAATAGTTTTGCTTGTGTGCAGGAACTTGTTCAGCAACCATAAGTTACCAGAGCCCATTTATTTTATTGGTCTGATGTTCACATGCCAGGGCAGTGGCTTAGGCTGGAGGTGGAGTAAGACCTTGGCTGCCTTTAGGAGATTGATCTACAGCTTCTTATCCCCAAAGCTGCCTACACAGAGCAGCTGCAGCAGCACAGGCTCTCGTAGGGCTCGTGTATCTTTGAGCCTCCTCAAAGCTGCCTTTTCCAGAGACATTGTTTTTTCCTTCATGAAGCTAAGGCTAACCACAGCAAATCACACCATGCGAACTCAGGCAAACAGCTTCACTTAAGTACAGTGGGAATTTGTATTCTGGCAGCTACACTGATGACTCGGATCTTAGGGGACAAATTGAACAAATCTCCGGTGCTGACAAGGCACAGGAATTTCCTAGAGTTGCATTTTTTTATTTCTGTAACTAACATACGAGGAGCCTTTTAAATGTCTGAGGAGAGGCGGGGAAAGGGCAGAGCCAGGCAAGGGAGGAAGGAAGAAGAGAGCCAATATTATGCCCATGACTTACAACTGAAACCACGCCGTCAGCTGGCAGCCCCCCTGCATAGTGCTCAGGCATCACTGCTCTCCTATGGCTGATGTACCAGACAAAGGCGTTCTCTGCATTGCAACACAGAGCCTCGGCAGGCCGCGTTGGTGTCCTCGGAGGCAACAACGGCTGAAACCCTCAGCCCTGGAGGACTCCGCAATCCAAGCTGGCAGCCAACCCACTGCTCTGGGATTTGCCCCTGGGAGTGCCTTGCTCTTTGTATTTTACTTTGAGCTGGGGTGACATTTCACTTTGATTACTTATGTTTCTTTTTTTTTTTTTTTTCCTTCTTTTTGATTTGTTCTTAATCATTTTGCTGGATTTTGAGGCTTTGCTCATTAGACTGGGGTGCTGCAGCATGTCAGGCGGTGTTGGAGGAGGAAAGAAGCACCTGTGTCCAGTTAATGTGAGGGGAAGCGCAGACACCATAACTGTTCAGACACTAATGCCAACCTCCTCAGGCTGACTCCTGTGCACTCTGCCACTGCAGCAGCTCATCACGCTGGGCTGTGGGCAGGAGGAAGACAGATGTTTGGTGCACATGCAGCTCTGACTATGCTATTACCTTGACACTTTTAACAAGAAGACAGAAGCATGTCGAGCAAACCTCTGATTCTCTATGGCTTTACTTGTTAAGCAGCTTCCTCTGTTCATAATGGCTTGTTTGCCAAACAGCAAGTTTAAAACTAAAAGAAACCTCAATCCTTATTTATTTTTCTGATCAGATCTCCCTGCCAAAGTTGAGTTTCTACCCAGCCAGCTGATGCTACATCCAGTCATAGCTATGCTGGTGTGGAAGGACATTTTGAGCATGTAACCACTTAGAAGAAAAAAACCCAACAAAGTCACAACCCATATTTTACATTCTACTAGAAGGAAACCTTGACAATTAGCAGTACGAGCAGTGCTTTGGCTTCAAAAGCCGTTATGGTACAGAGAGGTTCATTAGTCCGTTTTGGAGGTTAAGGAAGTACGAGGATGACTTTTCATTTCACCTTCTCCAAACCTGCATGATGATTAGATGGGGCAAAATGGATCTTCCTGGATGATCGGTCAACTGGCAAGGTGAGGAGAGGAAAGGGACTGTGGTACACTTAGAGCACATTCTATGCATGGTAGGATCATGAGGCAGGGCAGACAGCTGGGGTAGCTGCAACTTCACCTACGTGCTGTTAACAACAATGTGCCTGAGAATCTTCATGTCCTGAAGAAGTTCTAGGATCAGCCTTCACTTTGTTGTGTCCCCTTTTCCCGGAGCAGTGCAAGGGGCTTTGGGAAATCCTGTCCCAGAAAGCCTGAGATTACACAAGTTTCTCCTTCTGCTTTGGGGCAGAACTGAAATCAAATGGAAATGTTACAGAAATACACTCCCACCCACCCCCGCACAAGCACCAGGCCAAGACAGGGACGGAACAATTCTACGATTATGTAATAAATTTACCAAAGCAGGGGACACTTTTAGTTCGACTATTTGTTATAAGATCTTACAACATTTATATTACAGTGACTGGTGACCAAGTTCCTCGCCACAGGCAGGGAGATGCGGCGGCTCAGCTGCCGGGCCGCACCCGTTTACCACCAGTCTCCAAACACCGACGGGCAAACGCCAGAAAGGAGGGGCCACGAGATGCCCCTCGGTAGGGCCTTCGTCCGCTCCCGTGTCGCTCGGCTCGCCCTCGGCAGGGCCGGCGGTGCCCGGGCTGCCGCCGCCCCCGTTCCCAGTCCGTCGGTGCCTCGGCCCAGCGGCGCTCCCCGCCTGTCAGGGGCGATTTGGCAGAAGGACTATTCCTCTCACCTCCAGCCCGTGTAGCGGGGGAGGACGCGAGGCCTTTCGGGAGCAGCCGCCTCACGCACCCGGCGGGCAGGGCCGGAGAGAGCCGGGCCCGGGGCGCGGCGCTCGGGACTACAGCTCCCGGCGGGCCGCGCGCCGCAGCCCCATCACACCGGCCGCCCAAGATGGCCGCTGCCCGCCACGTTCTGTCTGGGCCGCACCGCCCTTAACTAGCTGCCCCCCGCCCGCCAGCCGCCCTCGGTGGATTTCCCGTAGCGGCGGCCTGGGCGGAGCGGCGCCATGGAGCCGTTGCTGGGCTGGCAGTTCGAGGAGTCTCTCTTCGGCCCGAGCCGGGAGCGGGGAGCGGGCGGCGGGGCCGGGCCGTCCTGGGGCGCGAAGCACTGCGAGCCCCGCGTGAGGAGCCTGCGGGGGGCGGGAGCGGGCGGAGGGGCGGCCTGGGGGCGGCCTCAGCCCCCCTGACGGGTCTGTGCTGTGCCCGCAGTGGTTCAGCAGTGAAGCGGACGGCGGGGAAGGCGCCGACGGGCTGACGGGCAGCAAGTTCCGGGCGGACTGGGCCTACCGGCAGCGGGAGTTTGAGGTACTGCCTGGGCCGAGCCTGGGCCCTGGCCGGTGGAAGTTGTGGGGATATAAACTGGGGTGGTCCTGCGGCCCCCGGTGCGCAGAGCGTGTGTGTGTATTTACAGAGAAGCCTCTTGGCTGAGCGGCCCGGAGGTGCTGGAGTCAGGTCAGCCCCGCGGGCGGTCACGGCCGCAGAGCCGCCCCGCGGGCCGATCTGCGGCCGGGCCACGCGGGGTGACTATTCCGGCAAACTCCGCCTGACAGATGCCAGCTGTCCAGGAATCAGCGTGAAGTCGGCGTCAGCTGGCCAGAGACGTGGCTCTGCACCCGCAGCTCATCCAGACCAGGCTCGCACGTCTGAGCAGTTCAGCAGGGAGCAGAGCCATGGCTGTGGCCATGGAAGTCGTGGTCAGCCATAATTAAGCATGTGGATTTCTCTACGCTGGGGGGGATAATACCACGTCCCATAAAGGTTGTCAGATTGCTGGCTGCCACTCGCCTTTCTCAGAGCGCTCCTAGCTGTCAGGTGAAAGCTGACTCTAGTCGTCAGGCTCCCGATAGTTGGTTTACGAGCCTCGTCATTAATTGTCCCACCTCTCTGCTGCCTCCCCTCGCATGGATGGTGGTCCCTTCGGGGTGCGGTTATGTTCCCTATTTCTGTTCCTGCCTGTTGTAATCCTATACCCTGTCCTTGCTGCCCACTTCCTGGGCTGCATTCCTGATCATTGATCCTCTCCTGCCTCTAGTCTTAGTTGTAGGATCCAGTCTTTTGTTACCTTGTTTCCTTGTTGCAATCAGCTGCTTCTACTCTTGTTTCTACTGTAGTAGCTTCTTGTTCTCGGCTGTGGTTTGCATTACAGGCTCCCCGATTTCAAAAGCCCTTAGGCAGACTTCTGACTCCACTCTATCGCCTTGCCCATTGGATTTGTGGATCTCTTTGTAACTCAGTTGGCTCTGCCTTCTGCTTTTTAATGTTATTCCGGTGCTACTGCTGCCTTGTCTATACCTAACAGATGCTTTCCAGTCTCAGCTGAGATTCCCTGAAGGGATTCATAAAAGTGTACTGAGAAGACGGATGCCTCAGGCTGCAGTCAGACATAGCTGCTGACCCTCAGGAAGAGCAGGTTGCTCCTTGCTGTGTGCTGTGGTGCCCTCTCAGGAGAGAATGACACCCCCTTAGTGGAACAGACTGTTGCTTCCTAACCCTTTTCTGTCACGGTGATCCACATTAAAAATGTCTAGTCTTCAGCCTTACTGTTAGCCTGGATCACTGTGACAGAACCAGAATTTGACTGCACAGAAAATTACAGATGTGAGAGCACTGAACTTAGAAAGCGGGATGGAAGTAATTAAATGGGGATAGTAATCGCTCCCTGTGAATATTTTTTTACCTCAGCCTAGGCCACTTGATGGGACATGCCAAGGACAGCAGTGATCTAAGCTGCACCCATTTTGATGATAGAGGTGACTGTATCATCTGCTTGGGGTTCATAATGCCTGATGTTTGCCGGGTTATATCCCTTTGTCACGTAACAAAGCGAACAGGGGTGTCCTGCAGCCCTTCTCCGATCCCTTTTCACCAGTGGCTGCTGCATAGGGGTGGCTCCCTTTTCCTTGAGAAGAAATGTGAGATTAACGCCAGGGGAGAAAAATACTTCAGCCATTTTGTTAGGAAGTATTTAGGGTGTGTTGCCTGGAAGCTCTTTCTGTTCTGACAATTCAAGTTTTCAAGGAATAATTAAATATTCATTTTGAGAGATGGGAGAATGAGCACTGCTCTTTAGTCTTCTGGTCTGAGCACTTAGGCAAAGGGGAAGGCACCAAGGTTCCAGTCTTAGCTTCACCGAATACTTAATTTAATGTATTTAAATGTTAATTGGAGTCCTGGTGAGTGCCCAGAGCATTAAGCTACAGAAGTATTGTTCATTCTTGTCTTTTTCCTTCATCCAATTAATATTTAATTATTTAATGCAAATTAGAACCACCCTACAGGAATGATGGAGATTCACCTTCCTTGTGGTATTCGCCAGCATGCTGATTATTCTTGTGAGGTGAGGTACTTGCAGGTTCAAACATTTCTCTGGAGAATATCAAGGATTTGAAACAAGGTCCCCCAAATTTAGGATGAATTCTCTGATCACCGAGTTAGTAGCTGGGGAGAAGATCCCTTGTGTCACATATTGCCCAGTTTGGTTGATGATCCCTTCTGGATCAGGCCTGGTGGAGCAGAGGTGCACAGAAGTGTGGTGAATCCTGCTGGGGCTTAAACACGAGTTAGGGTTGAGGTCGCTTATCACCATTTAGACTTGGCTGTGTAGTCCTGGGGCCCTCGTCTGTTGCTGGTATAGGTGGTAGCTGAGTCCAGAGAAATAAAAATGTAGATTTTTAGCTCTGAATTCCCTCTGTGACTGTGGTCTTAAGCAGAACATATTGTCAGGCTTGCTTTTAAATTAAAATCTCTTTCTCTGTTTTGTTTGGCTTTTCTTTTTGTCAACACCACTAGAAAGCCCTGGGCGAATACTCGAACTGCTTACTACTCTTACCTCCCAGTAACATTGCAATGAGACGAGATGTCCAAGAGGGCCAGGCTCGCTGTTTGTCTCGCCTGGGAAGGCACAAGGAGGCTCTGGATATTGCGGAAAAAATGGTACATAACACAATCTTTCTTTTAGGCTTTGAACATGGAAATATAGCCAGTAGTTTTTTTATATGGACCATTTTCTAGAAAAAAATAATCTTAATGTGTATAATCCTTCAGGATGTTCAGTGCTTAGAGTATTTGGTAAACAGAGGGTAACTGTCACTGCAGATATAATCACTCTTTAGAAATCAGAACACCCTGTACCACAATGAGCTCCCTGTGCAGCAAGACTGGTAGTCCTGGAAGGGACTAAATATCATGCTCTGCCAGGCAGAATTAATGTAATGTAATAGGAATTACAAGAAAGGGGATAAATGAGTGCTTAAATCTTTCCATTATAAAAGTGACAGTTCAAAATTCCCTTTTATTTGCATATACTCGTTGCCAAACTGCCACCAAGAATCTAACCACAAATTGGGTTTTTCCCATAAAGGAAAAGTCTAGAGGCTCTGAAGTCCAATAGAATTCTACTTCTGCTGTTTATTTTATATAAAAGGTGTTCATACTACAAAGAAATGCAGCTGTATAGAACTCAAGGCAAGTAACAAATGACAGCATTCAGGGTCTTCTTGCCTTTCAGACTGGGACAAGGCAGGTAGAAGGAATGCTGTCAGCTTGATCGAGCATGATCTGTATCAGGTTGTATCACTTAAGAGCACAGATTTGTACAGTTTAAAAATTACCTTTAGTGATATTTGTTTGTCATTATTCAGGGAGACATTTTATTAGGCTCTGAAGGATTATTCTGTTCTACTCCTCTTTTTAATCTGTTGTCTTTTGTTTCTAGAGAAACGGTGCTACTAACACAGATCACTTAACAACGGTTCTCAACCTGCAGTTTGCCATTTATCATGGTCTGGAAAATACAGAAAAAAAGATCACGTGTCTGCAGCAACTGGTCTGCTTACATCCTTTCAACCCTTGGTACTGGAAGTTACTTGCTGAAGCTTATGTGAGCCTTTTACAGAATTTGTCTCCATTAGTCATTCCAGAAACAAATCTAAATCAGTCTGAAGAGGTTAGTGTAAGTGATAGTAGTTTCAAAACATCAACTGAAAGAGAGATTAATTTGCAGTCTCATGGATCAGACAGGCAGAAAGAAGGCCCTTGGTCCAGCCTTGCTCCAGAAACAAAGAGGGAGATTGCAAGGACTTGTAGCAGCAGCCAAGCCGTAAAAGAATTCCTCTGCACTTCAGAAGAACCGGAAAGGGTGGACAAAGGGAAACACACAGCCTCCAAGTCCTGGGAGCAGAACATGTCGAAGAAAGCTGGGATAAAGGCGTGTGCCTCGTTTGTTAGAGCAAGGTAACTAAACGTATTCTTAGAATAATGTTAACTTCTCCCCATCAAGAACAATTTAAAGCATGTTTTTCCTGGCCTTAATATTTTCAGTTTACATTTTCAATGTAAACATTTGTTTTGGCATTGGCAATGGTAATTTGGAAGCATCCTGCTGTTGCTTCAGATCTCAAAAGCAGAATCCACTAGCATGGCAGCTGTGAACAACAGAAATCTGAGTGGAATGAGTAAACCAGTGTCGTGCACTGTTGAGAAGTAAAGCATTTTTCAATGACCTTATTATATGAATCTTTTCAAGTAATCATACACAAAAGGGCTTGTTCTTCAGCAAATGCTCCTGTTAGAGCACAGTTGTTTCCTGCTTTGGTGTTAAAGATGCAGTGGCAGAAGTGCCCCAAAGGGGAGGCCAGCCAGTCTTCATTCTGCGAGTGCCACCTGTCTTATTTGCTTGAAGCCTCATGCTTCAGTGAAAATGTATTTTATAATAATACCCCAATCTGCATAATGGATGAGGTTGAAAAATGAACTCTGTGACAACTGATTGACAGGGCTGCATTAAAATTCTCTTTACTTTTCTTCCCTCTCCTCCTAAAACTCTTGCACGCCACAAAAATCCCCCAAACATAATGTTTCGAAGAGACAATTAGGATCTGGTTTTGTTAAAATAGTCCCGGATTCCCCCCCTCCCTTGCCTCTCAGTAATGGATTAGTCACCAAATGTATTTAAACCCATGTTCAGAACTTCCACAAATGTTTACAGAGAACACTTTATAACGGCCCTGTTAGGACAAGATTTATTAAATGTGAAAAAAGATACTATAGCTTTTAACTGCACTCAGACTAAGAGATGGGACTTGAGTTGCTGCTTGGGAGAATTTAATAGATTTAGTACTGATACTGAATATTGAAGCTGTATCACAGTAGAATAGTGTTGCTTATTTTGATGTGTATG
The DNA here is from genome assembly GCA_024611175.1 of Megaceryle torquata. NCBI lineage: Eukaryota > Metazoa > Chordata > Aves > Coraciiformes > Cerylidae > Megaceryle > Megaceryle torquata. The sequence continues at coordinate 34,041 of JANIJG010005831.1, forward strand.
GTTCTGCATTGAGACAATTCTAAATTGTGGCATTTCCTTGCTTGGCTGCACAGTTTCCCAGAGTAGTGTTGTGGTTTGTATTTGCAGATATACTAGTCCAGGGTAAACTTCTTCCGGGCCCAGAGCTTCTGCATTAATAGGTTGCCTAACATTTTCAAGTCTGTCAGATTTTAAGTGAGATGTGGATGTTGCATAAACATGTGCAAGTTAAATTGCACCTGAAAAAGGGATGTTAATATTGCTTTTTGTAGGAAATAAGGTTCTGTGTTAAAGCATCATAAGTAATTGGCTCTTCTGGTTTTGCCAACGACAACAAAAAAATAAACGGAGAAATGGTTTTGTTTACTTTTCATTGAGGTTTCCTTCTTTCTTGCATCATGTTGATGCAAATTTTGAAACAAAAACATTTTACAAATTAAAAATACTTTAGATTTTTACTTTTAATTTCCCAGTCAAATTTCACTGAATTTACACATGATTTGTTGGCTCAGACTTGTACATTTTGATGTTTACAATGATCAGATGAAAGCTTTCATCTAAGATCTGCAGTCTTCTCTTCAGAAAAATACACACCTTTATTATAACACCTGCTTCATTTATCTGTGGCAAATGTGACCAAAAAAATGTTGTTCTTTATGCATGAAGCTTGAATTAAACATAGCTTCAGTAACAATATTGCTAAGTCCCAGTGGTCCCTTGATTTAACATACTTAGATATTTCCTCTGCTGACATGCTGTACAGTCCTTGTGTGAGGAGGACTCTGGGAACTGCCACTGCTCTCTCTGTTTGAGCTGTAGGTGATGGGAGCCCTCTGTGACATGAAGCCATGTGAGCACAACTTCTAACTTTTGTGGAATCACGGTGCTGATGTTTGGGGCAGTGCCTTGGACATAAAACTGTAGTGAGAGATTGTAGTGAATATTCCAAGGTTGGCCTGTGTAGGGAGGATGTTTGATATTTGTCTAAACCCCCCAGATTTCTACCTTTTCAGGCTACAGAGGTAATCACTGCAGTAGGCCAAAAGGCACCACTGTCTTGTTGGACATCCTTAAGAAGGATGTGGGACACGTGACGTGCTACAGTTAGTGGTAGCAGGTCCAAGCTTTGCTTATGAATTGCGTGATGAACGCATGGGGAGAAAAATGTTTGCACAGAGAAACCAGAGATAACTTGGCATGTTGTTTCTCTAAAGTACTTCTCAGTACTTCTTTCATAGCATGAACATACCAGACCCATAGTATTCATTGCTTTACAGCTTTTGCAGTTGGCAAAAGTCAGGAAGAAGAGCTGGTTTAAAGTATCGCATTTTTAATTGGTTTTAGGTTTGCTGACTTACTCTTTTGCCAGCTGTACCTGTTTTTTAACTGCCTTTTTCATTTCAGGCTTCTACTTCAGCTTACCCAGTTGCAACAGTCATCCTTTGCACTAGAGAATAACATAAAAGGGCAGAAAGAAATTGACGACAAAGTGGCACGTCTCGGTTTCAGTGAAAACTCCTTGCTGTTGATGACCAAGGTAAGGAGATGAGATGTTCTGTGCAAATCCTCAGCTATACGTAGGCTGGTGGAGGTACCTGAGACAGTTCAGATGCAAAGACCTTTAAGTGTGACACTTCCCTGAGCTAATTAACTGTGCCAGGAAGCAAGGTAAATTAGCTGGGGCGGGTTGCCCTGGCAGCGTGTTATCTGGAACTGACAGTGACACCTGTGTAGTGCTGGCTTATGTCACGCAGGTGTATCTCTGTTCTGCTGAGATTCGCCTTTTGGGAATGTTCTGGTTTGTCAAGTTTCTCGTCAGAGTTGTATTTGCAGATGCATCATTGCTGTGCATTTTTTGGGATGCAGATTTTATCTCAGGAGTTTTAGATGCCACAAAGTGAATCACAAGCATGAAATGGAACTGGAGTTCACTTTGATCGCCACAGCCAGTATTAAACACTTCCAGAAAAAGTATTAAATGTTCAGAAAGAGCCAGAGGCAGCCTTTTACATGATTTCTTTGTTCTGTTTCATGTGCTGGCTTCTAGGTTTAAAGAAATAAAAATGGGGAGAGTAACATTACATTACTTTATTCACAGTGATTAAACTTTTTTAGAGTTATTTATAGAATTTCTGACTTTTATCTTAAGGAACAAAAGGAAGCCAGTGAGACTCTTTGCAGTCAGTATGTCTCTGGAGAGATTCAAAACCCGCCTGGTTGCCATCCTGTGCAGTCTGCTCTAGGTGAACCTGCTCTGGCAAGGGGTTTGGAGTAAATGGTCTCCAGAGGTCTCTTCCAACCCCTACCATTCTGTGAATCTCTGATTACAGCTTAAGCCTGCGGAAGCCAAGCCGCGGCGGGCTGGCCGCAGCTCTTGGTGCTCCTGGGGAAGCGCATCCATAAGAGGGCAGTAGCGTGCAGACTAGCTCGGGTTTTGAAAAGGTTGGGAAAAGAAACTTCTTGCTTCCTTTGGTCTGACACTCCCAGGAGAAGATGAGTGTGTTGGTGCTGTTGCAAGGTGAGCGCTGAATGCAGAGTTGGCATTGAGATTTCCGCTGCTACTCAGAGAGTAAAAATCCCCCTGTACAAGCGTAGCCAGAGGCTGGGCGGGGTTGTGCAGCTGTGTTCTCCCTGTTTACTGCAGAGTGCAACAGGCAGAGGGCTTGATCCTGACTTGGAAACTTCTCAGATGATGTCTGTTTCATGTGTGAAGGGTTTTCCTTCTAAACCTCTGTTAGTAATGTCATATTTGCTGTTTTCTCTGCAAGTTACTTTCTTGTTTCCCACCTTCTTTCTTACTTTGTTTGCAGGTTATGGGTCAGGATCTTATACCAGAAAAACTAAAAGAGGAATTTCAGGGTGAGGTAAAATGCATAGGTCCTTCAGCGCTGTCATCGCTGGTATCTGCATCAGCCACAGAATTTGAAATCAAATGGTTTGGTAATCTCCAGGATGATTTATGTCACTTTGACAGGCAATTCTATTCAGATAAACATATCCTACCTTCGGTAACTTAAAGGTTTTGTTGTATTTATTTTCATATCTCCAAATGATTGTGGAATGATATATACAATAAAGTTCATGTTAATATATTTTTTTAAGAATCCTTATTGTATATCTTTTAAGAATATATATAAATCTCTGCATTTTAACTGTTAACATCTCATCATTTTCTTTGTTCAGTTGATTGGTTTGTAAATACATTTTAATAATAAGGAATCCAGTATAAAATTGAGCTTTCAATTCATCTTTCAGAGGTAGCTTTTCATTGTAAACCTTACTATTTTGTGCTTGAAGAGACTGTGCTTTTCTGGGGACCTGCAATGCTGGTGGAATGGAAAGCTTCATTTATGATGTCCAGTTTGAAAGTTTCTTGGTATCAGATTCTACATAGTTGCATTTAAAGCCGTGGAATTAGTCACTAAAAATTAATTTAAAAAATATTTCTTGATTAATTGACATTATAGTGATTTTCCGTTCAGAAATGATAACTAGAAATCTTCAATATATTTACGCTGAGAAATTGTCAATAAGACTATTTCCATATGTTTTAGGAAAAGAAATCTAAGTGATAAATATTTAACTCAGAACTGGAAGGGGATTTTCTTTCTTGAAAGCTAAGTATTTTTTGCAGGCATAGAATTAACTGTCTTCAGTGTGCTTAGAGGAGGGAGGAGAAAAACTGTCAGATTTGTTTATATGTACTGGAAAGTGTTTAGTCAGATCATATCCTTTGTAAAACCCTGAAAGGAAGAAGATCTTTGCTGTGAAAATTGGCAGTGTTGTTCCATACAGCTCCTTTTCAGTTGATAATGACACTGCTTTGCTTTACTTTCTGAAGCCTGGGTGCTACCTGCTTTGGGCTTCTATAGAAAAAGGCAGAGATCATCCTGTAGTTTCTTTTGCTGGAAATAGTTTACATTTGAGGAAAACAAGGTGTGCTCTTCTCCCACCTTCTCTTGAACTGTGAGACTTAAATTCTCTCTAACTTCTTGTAAATGTGTTCTTTAACGGATATAATTTAAACCCGGGAATCTCTTAGACATAATTTGCTCTGACTTTTCCTCATGTTTTCCTGTGTTTTCTTTCTGAAGTACTAAAGAGTGCTGCAACTTGAAATCGCTCGCAGCTGATTGGTAATTCACCTTATGTAGGTACAGGTTGTACCTGCTACTTTTAGATGAATTTTAAGCTTTAAGATACCTATTAGGGAACCTGTCACTAACCCTTGGTATGGTGTCACCCACTGCTAAGTTGACTGTGAAACCTCTCTGGAAGAACGGAGTATTGCCTTCAGCCACGTCAAATTATCTTTGATAGTTTGGTGACTTAATGCAATTAAACCACATCCTGGTCAGCTTGTTACGAAAGATGATGACTTGGCAAGTGTACTTGGGTAAGCATTAATGCACTCATAATGTATTACAGAAAATTTGGTCCAGTCATGCATGTGCTTTGCTAGGTGGAAAGTTTTGTGCATGTGTAGAGCGCTATATTCGGATGGCAGGGAAGCCTGCCTGAAGGGCTGGGCATGCTCTTAAGGCTAACTCGTGTTGTGAGTTTTCATAGACATGTCCATAACATGCTGTAAATAAATGACAACGTTGGCATCAGCAGGAGATTTCTTACAGAAACAACATAGCAAACATGGAGAGCCAAATATGTCAGCAAACAGCCTATAACAGGGACTTCTCCTGATTCCTTCTTAAATGTAAGGTCACGAGTAGCCGCATTGAAATGTGTTTTGCCACAGCTCTTGCATGGGTTCGGTAGTTAGGACACCAGAACACAGCTTTTGTGGAGCCAGGTCTGTATAGATATTTAATGGGAATTTGCCAAATGATTTGGCACCACAGTTTAGAAGGTGGAAATAGCATTTGAGCTGGTTTAGTAGCAAATTAAATACTTGGCAAATGTTGTTATTTTGTGACTGAGACATCCAAAATACACAGCAGCTAGCCAAGGTGATGTGGAAATTTTTGGTGCACGTGCAGATTGTTTCACTTGAGGTTGTCTCTTAGACTGGGAACACAGTGGTTAACTCCCCACTGGCTCCAGGAGTGGAAGACAAGTAAGTGGCAGTTCTTAAGAATGGGCAATGTTTTCTCAAACATAACAATAAAGCAAAAATGTTGTTTTTAACTACTGCAAAGAAAACATGAATGTTGTACTGAATGTGTTGCATAGTTACTGTTCCAAATAACCAGTGTTTATTGCACTGGGGCTATGAAATATTCCTTTGTTCCACTGGTGCCTGGCTCGCTCTCATCTCAGCTACTTCGATTCCTCCCTTTTTGGCCTGCTTCTCGCTTATTTTGGCATGCTGCTTCTAACTCCAGTTTTCTGTTTCTGATCATATCTCACAAGGGGCTTTGCGTTTCCATCTTGCGTTTGAATGCCTCATCATTGCTTCTATGTTCTGCATAATCCTACATCTGCCTGTAATAGATTTCTTCATGTTCTGGCTCTCATGATATTATTACTGGTATCAGTACATGCACCTGTACTCCACACTGCATTGAATAGCAAATTTTAGTACTGCAGGCTGCAGATGAGACTCCATTAACAGCTACTGAGGTTTGATTTTGTTATTTTAACTTCTGCTCATGTTTCAGACACTTTGGGAAGGACCCTCTGCCCCTGGTTCTGATGCTTCTGAAATGATTGCTGTGTACAAACAGTCTCACTGCGTGTCTTGCTTCTGAGTGCTCGAATGCTGCTGGCTTTGAGGTGAGGGAACACGTTAACGCTGTAATTAGTGGCATTAACACAGTTTTATCACAGAATCATAGACTGGTTTGGGTTGGGAGGGATCTTCAGAGATCATGTAGTCCAACCCCCCCTGCCATGGGCAGGGATATCTTCCACTAAACCAGGTTGCTTAAAGCCCTGTCCAACTTTACCTTGCACACTGCCAATGATGGGCCATCCACAGCTTGTCTGGGCATCCTGTTCCAGTGTCTCGCCACCCTCATTGTAAAAAAAAAATTCTTATGATTTTCAATCTAAATCTATCTTCATTCAGTTTAAAATCATTGCCACTTGTCCCGTCAGTGTGCGGTGGGTTGACCTTAGCTGGCTGCCAGCTGTCCACCCAGATGTTCTAACACTCCCCTTCCTCAGCACAACACAGAAAGAAAAAATAAGATGAAAAAAAGGACTTGTAGGTTGAGAAAAAAGCAGTTTAGTAAAGATAAAGCAAAGGCTGTGTGTGGAAGAAAAGGAAAACAAAAAAAAGTACTTACTCTCTAGTTTCCATCAGCAGGCGATGTAAAATTGAACGTGTGAATAGTCCTAAAAGGGCTTATAGGGGATCTCGAGTGACATGGCGTCCTGCTCATGCTTCCAGCTGAGAGCCATTTTCACTCATTAACAGATGGGTTTTAGCTCACCCCTCCTTCTCCTGCCTTCTGTCCAGCTCCTGCACACAAACTGGAAGAAAAGAAAAATGCAAGCAAATCCATTTTGGTAACAGCTTGGTGACCCAGGTGGGACTCTGTCCCCAACCTGTTGAGTGTGGTGACAGCATATGGGAGGCCAGCATGGAGTGAGCTCACCCCATTGTACTTGAAGGATCCATGTTCCCTGGAAAGGCACTAAAACCAGGGGATTCTGTAGTTCTCTGTTGGGGTGAGTAGCCAGCTGGAACTTGGGAGGGGCACCCTCTGAGCACTGGCTCCTGGAAAGTTCATTTGATAGGAGTAAGCTGACCTTCCTGCTTCATATGTGATATGGTATAAGGCAGAACTGCCTGACAGCATAAATCACTGCTGACTACTTTCCAACACCTTCTTATCCTTCACGGGACAAGTTGGAATTTGCTTCCAGGATCAGTTGCTCTGTCACCTCCCCAGGGGTGGAGGAGCAGCTGGCGGGCCTAGAGCGGGTCATGGAAAGGGGCTGCACAGGAGTATGGTGTGTAATGGTCCAGGAAGGAGAAAAGCCTGGGTGCTCTTTCTTTTCTAGGAGGAACAGGGGCAGGCTTCTTTTCACCCAAAAAAAAAAAAAAAAAGACAGCCTGTATAAGAACTGGTAACGAGAGGTGAGAAGGCTGAGGTACTCAACTTTTTGCCTTAGTCTTTACTGGCAACCTCTCTTCCCACACCTTTCAACGGGATGGATCTCAAGGTGGGGACTGGGAGAGTAAAGTCCCTGCTACTGTAACAGAAGATCAGGTTCATGACCACCTGAGGAACCTGAACATAGGTGAGTCTATGGGACCTGACGTGGCATCCCAATGTCCTGAGGGAATCAGATGATGTAGTTGCCAAGCCACTCTCCATGATATTTGAGAAGCCCTGGCAGTCATGTGAAGTACCTGGTGAGTAGAAGCAGCCTGTGGAAGAAGCAGTCAGTGAAATGCTCCTAAGGAGCACAAGCAGCAAGCACAGGGGATGCCCTCAAGCAGATGCTCCTCTGGGTGCTCACCATGTGAGCAGCAATTGCCCAGGCACACGCAAGGTGTGCTCCAGTGGCAGTCATACGGCCAGGCATCGGGCTTCACACTCAAAAGTGCTTTGATGGGCAACACTGGCAGGACAGCAGCAGAAGCGTCTTGGCCAAAAGACCCGTAAGGCTGGTTTGGGCTGGGGCAGGGACAGGAGGACATTCTGGAAAGCCCTGGCCAAGCCCAGCCTGTTCAGTTTACTGCCAGGCTGCAAGCACAGGCACAGCAGGGGGTTTGATGTGCCCCACAAACTTCCTGCCACAGGACCAGTGCCTGAAAGGACAGTCCCTTGGGCAATACCACTCATGTTTTGCTTCTCTCAGCTCTCTACTCCCCACATCAAGGACAGGCAGAGCACCTGTCCACAACAGGAGGGTCCTCATCTCTGCCGGTAGCAGTGGTGCTCTGATGTGACAGTAACCCTCCCAAAAAGCCCCAGGGGCCTGTGCTGGGCTCTGCAGGGACTCTTGTGGCCCTAATTACATTCCAAGTACCCAAGGGTCTCATCCAGGCTCTGCTGGGTCCTGCTCGAGGCCCTGGCTGCCCTCCAGAGGTCCCCCCCCATTCTACAAAAATACAGAAGTCTAGAAAAAAAAGTCACTTTTATATGCAAATCCACTTCTGTAGCTATTCTGGAGGCTTTATGGGCTATGCTTATTTATGCTTTTTAGCCCACATGTAGATTCTCTTCATCTTCCTCTAATACAGGCAAGAGACTGAAAGTGAATCAACTGCAGCACTCAGCTTGTTGTCATCCGCAGCCTTGCTGAAGGTACATGGTGTGGTAGCAGTGTTTATTCCAGCCCTTCCCTTGTGGCAGACAGACGTCCATCCTGCCGTGGCCTTCCCCACTGCAGCTTCTGCAGCTGCCTGTAGCCACATGTTCCCCTCAGCACTGAGCCATTGTGCTTGCAGGGGCCTGTTAGGATTTTTGGCGTAACTCATTGCTAAAATCATAAATCCTGATTGTTTTCCATCAAAAAATTCCGTTAATTTGATATTCACACTGATACCTAGCTGTTGTCTGAACTAGCACAAGCTGTATCTCTGATAGAGCTAAAATCAGCTGCTCTTAACTCACAGTGCCCCTTCGGTGTTATTAGTCCCTTACCTATTTTTCATCAGCTGTGGTCTCCAAAATATCTGTAGGCAAACTATCTTGCTCCATGGAGATGAGAAGAGTTCCTGCATGGACTTTATGGGTTGTGGCCTGAGGAAATAAAGGCTGCAGAGGTAGTGGTCTAAAAGCTTCTCCCCATGTTCCCTTTCCTCTGTGCCACCATGGGATCAGGGAACTGAACCAAATTTATAAGAAAAAAATCTAAATTAGGCTGGTGGGACACATGTTTAATTCTGATCCTATTCATTGTAGAAGAACCAAAATGTGTTTCCTCTTTACTTGGACTCTAACTGCGTGGAACTTGTTTCACTTTTGGAAGAGAAGAGAGTACGGTGCACAAGTCAAGAGAATATCAAGGAATGAAATGATTCTCAAAGGGATTTTAATGAAAGTCTTCTCCTTTATTTGAATGGTTTCCATATTTGGATAATTGAGTAGAATTGTCATAGGAATGAAAATCATCTTTCCCTTGTTCCCAATGAATCAAAAATGTGTTGCTATGTACAGAATTTACAGTTATATGCAATAGTTTGTTATTCTGAACTCCAAAATTTGTTACCACCAGTAAAAACACCTACGCTGAAGCTGGAGCAGAATGTGTCCATCATACCTTTCATAATGTTCTGTAAACTTCATGGCTATACTTTCAAAATGATTGCTCTTCCAAGGATGAGAAACTTTCCTCATCTGAGATCTTGCCATTACATATAATTTTCATCATCCACAGTCTAAATAACTCTTATTCCTTTTTGAACAGGTGAGAAATCAGGCAAAATGGGCCAGATGTGCAAATGTGTTTAGGTTTCTGATTTCCATTGGAGTCAGATGAAAAGACATGAAGCAGGTGTAAAAAAATAGTCTACTGCTAAATCAGTAGATTTTAGGCATCTAGTAACTTTGAGATTTGGATGGAAATCCCTTGTTTCATGAATTTTCCTGGCTTTTGCCTTTCACTTACAGAAACTTCCTTGGTTTTTCGTGGATTATTTGGCAGAAACTTCTGGTGTGGTTCAAATTGCTGAACCTCTGTAACTCCCCCTGTAACTGTATTCAACGGGCACTACCCACACCCAGTTTCTCTTTAAAACTTAGAAACCTTGAAGAACTCTGAAATAAAGAATTGTTAGCTTTAACTTACCATTCCATCGAATGACCACTCAGGCCTTCTAAGATCCCTGGGCTATTACATGTATTAGAGCTCAGTTCTCGTGTGTTACTAGTAGAACTTCATTTTCCACTCTGAATTTACTCAGCTGCTTTGTCATAAGGAAAATTGCTCTGAGCTGGTGGGACTGGAGTTTTGTAACAGAGAGTGCTGGAACGCACCCATATCACTAGTAAGTGGAAGTAAGCATACAGCGGCTGCAAGACATCCCCTGTGACCTGAATTGTTGGTCTTGATCCATGTCATGGTTATCAGGCCTCTGCCTAGAAACCCTGTGAGCAGCCATCCGTGCTGTGCACCTCAAGCAGGCAGCTCTGAGACAGTGTGATGGCAGAAACTGTGCTTCCCTGTCAGTCCTAAAGGAGTCCTCCTAAATCAAGATTAAGGTGTGATGACAGCATGAAGGCAGACTGCTGCTGTTAGCATCGCCTCACTTTGGCACCTAATTAGCAGCCTTCACTGTCCTTACACAAATGCATAAAATGTGTAGTAATAAACTGTGACTTGCCCACTTTCAGGTGCCTGGCCCTATGAAAAACAGTTAGCCACCTACCTCTCCTGCTACACGAACATGCTACCAAGGGCAGGTGACAGGCGGCAGCAGCGTGGCACTGTGAGCAGCATTATTTAGACTTGTTCTTCCTGGGACTGTGATGCACCCAAGGTTTATGTGCTAGCAGGCTTGGCTTTTTAATTAAGGAAATGAAGCATCCATAAGGAGCAAAACAAAATAAGAGGCTGGAAATCACCCCCATTTTGTATTATACAGAATTTCTATATTCATCAGTATGCAAGCGATTGCTAAACAGGTCCTCACTACATTCACTTGCAATTCAAACCAAGGTGGTTATTATGCAAACAGGTTAGCTTTGTGGAGGCATCTCCAAGGTGAGCTTAACCCTGTCCTGTTTGGTTCCTCTTGTCTAAGCCTTATAGGTCTGTAAACGTTCATGTTGTTATATAGAACTGGGGAGTTATCAGCCACGTAGTGTGGCTGGTAGTAGTTAGCCTGGATGGCTGCCTGCGGTGGTGGGGGTGTGAATGAGACATAGCCATGGAAGGAATTAACTCTGTGAAGAGGTGGCTGGGGGGTGAAATTGCTGCTGAATATGACAGTTCGTGGGGTTTGCTTGGTCTGGTGGGTGCTGCCCGTGGAGAGGCTGCTGAAGGGATCAGAAAGAGTGTTAGCGCTTTCCTCAATGCTGTCAGGGAGGCTGCGCTGCGGGGCCCAGCTCTTGCTGAATAGGAAGGGCATGGTGCGTGGTGGAGACTTTGGTCCCCTCACTGGCTTGGATAGGGCGTAAAGGTGTCGGAATTCTTCATCAAACAGCTCCACAACTTGACCTGTGAACTTGGAGAGGAGGTTCCGGTGAACCTGGCCACACAACCACGTGAAGCTGGGAGGAGAGACAAGGTAAGGGTTAGCATTAACGTCAGCCATTAGGGACTGGAGATCCCCGCAGGGGTGGTGCGAAAGGCAAATGTGTTTTACTGCTGAAGCTTCTTGTCTAAACACAGGATGAAGATGGTGTCCCAGTTAAATTTCAGGTCAGTTCACATCAGTGCTCTTTGACTTGGATCAAGCTTTGTTATTGCAGCTGCCTCTAAAACCTTCAAGAAACCTTGTAAAGTTATACAACCTCCTAAAGGGAGTGGTGATCGAGATCCACTGCAGGGCAAAATGTCAGATACAATCCCCAGGGTTTGAGTGGCTGTTCCATTGGAAGAAGTTCAGACCCCTCTTTTGTCTTCCTCTCTTCCAGGCACAAATGCTTAAATTCAGGTCTTACCATGTCTTGCCTGCACACATGTAAATTGTACCTTGCCGGCTGGTATCTCTCACCCACTCAAAACTGACATTAGAAAGACTAGTGAAAAATACCCATCCTTTGTTTCATTTTGATGCACTTCTGCAAAGTACAAAGTACAAGTCAAAAGAGGCACATGAAAACCCAACCTCCCTGTCAGATTCCACTCCTGCAAAAAAAACCCAAACAAACCCTCACATGACAAATGCTTGCTTTCTTCACTATGGAGGAAATTTAAATGATAAATATTTCCTACAGCCATTCCAAAAATAAAAATACTTATTTCCTATAAAGTAGAAGCACCACAATAGTTATTATAATTCTGGTTGTTCAGAGACACACCTTAGGATACCCCATACCTTTTAAATGCTTTTTCTTTTACGTGCTTCCCTAATCCCCTTGGCAGACACAAATTTGTGCTCTTCTACAAAACCACAAGCCAGCCTGATGGTGCTATGCAGGCTGCCTTGTCGGAGCAGCAGCAGCAATAAAATGAGCATAGTTGGGAGATTGAAATCTAATTACTCCCTAGGCTGACTGGGACCCGAGCTGTGCAGCCAAGGATACAGAGCAGCATTGGATTTGAACCCAAGGTTATTCTGTGTTGGCAAACCTCTGCCCTGGTTATTCCTGCGTAACTTTATTAGCTATGCTGGATTTGCACAAGGATTGCTGAGAGGCAGATTCAGCTGTAGGTGTGTGCACTTTAAATCTTGTTCTTGTCATGTTTTGACAAAAATTCCGTGAAACTCGGGGGGACATACAGCCTGAGCTGATGCTACAGGAATAAAGACAGACGAATTACATCTGCCTGTCCAGAGCATTCTTAAAGAGGGCTGGGTTTGGGGCATGCAGTGATTTTATCCTGTTGCTTCAGGAGCAAGGGGAGGAGCAAAGAAATCACTAGTTCGATGCCATCAGGCAATCCTACAATATATACTGTACATTTTATGACTGAGCATGAAAATATACAGGAAGTTGCTACAATACAGGTACTTCTCGTCCACTTTGTTCCAATTATTCTAAACACGGACAAAAGCTTGGGGGTCGAGGTAAACAGTACAGCAAGCTAACTCCCCGCTGGGTGGGTTGCATCTGTTCTGCCAGCTCAACATTGCCTTTATTCACTAAGAAGCACTCTCCAAACCTTTGCATGTCCTTCATCTAACTGTTAAAGAGATAAGAAGCCAGGAACAAATATGAAAACACATACCATTAGTCTGGGATATCTATGCTGAAGGTTATAAACTCATTAAAGGGCGTGAAGTGGCGGGTTTATAATTTATGTGCTAGAGATATATCTAGTTTAGGAAAAAAAAAAGGGAAATAAAAATTCATTACTCTTATAAATGATTTTTAAAACCCCCAAAAAAATCAGAGGAAAAAAACTGTAGCACCCAATTTTGATAATTTACTCCCACATGTAACTTCCTGGCATACCTGATGGACAGATACTTATTTGTGGTTCATAGACCTTCTCTGTAACCCTCACAGGCAAAGAAAGTTGGATCCCATTAATAGCCCAAAGATTTTCCATGGACAGATGGCAAATGGGTCAGCTGTAAAGTCAACAAGGTGAGACCTTTGTAATTTTGTAGACTTCATGTAGCAAGTCACAGCAATTTACATTCTGTGCACTTTGCTGAAGAACAAAGCAGAACTTGACATAAAGACTTAACAGATTTTCATTCTAATAGGAAATTTCATTGTTTAGGTTTTAGGCCCTGTTTTGCTCCTTAGTTTACAATTCTGAGTGCTTTTTTTGTGAAAGGCTCAGAGAAGTGTTTTGTTGTCACTATCTGCTGAGAAGGATCATTTTTCCACTAGGCCTCTGAGTGAAACACATCAGAAAGAAGAGAAAGCGCAAAGTTACCACCTAGCCTGGGCCAAAGCTGTATCACAAATTCAGTCATTGATAGGTACTTCTCGGTCATCTTTTCAGCACTTTGTCCCAAAATCTGTGTCCTGTTCTGGATCCTCTCCTGTCCAATCTTCATTTGCACTGACTGGCTTTTTTTTTTTCCTGGTTGTACCCTGTGCTGTGCCCTGCAGTCACCATTCACCAGGGTTGCTCCTGTCCCTTGTGTTTACAGCACCACAGTAACATGCAGCATTACACATGTTTAATCTGAAAGACTGGGTCCTTTCACTGAGCTCAGGTTTGATTTAACCTCCACATTAGTGCTGCCTGCTGGCAGGATAACCTCTGTATGAGAAACCTGCCCCACCTGAACCAATGCTCTCAGCAAAGCACACCACTGCTAGATGTTAGATACAGTCTCTGAAGAGGCCAGTAGCTTTCAGAGAAGTAACCAGGGACATCATCGGCTGTGCTTGAGGATCAAGGGCTATACTTTCTGCTGCCTTTGTTTTGCCTTCTTCAGGAGCACTGAGTTCATGCGCTACCTAACTTCAAAATAATTTTTTTTTAAAAAGGAATAGCATAGCTTTTGTAGGAGGGGGTAGGGTAACACAAGAGACAACAAAAAGAAATACTGCATCCCAGCCCCACGCTAGAGATGTTGGCAATAAAAACTGAGTGGAAAACTGTAACTTGTGCAGACACATGGGTGGAACAGCCTTCAGAAGCTTCTCAGCGCTGGTCTGCCCTGTGTGGCAGGACCACACCTACACTGACCCAAGCAGTGCTTTTCTAACACAGTTTTAAAAAAAGCTCCATGGCAGTAGATGCCACAGACTCGGTGGTTGTTCCTTTCCCTAGAACTAGTTGCCAGCTTCAGTCCTCTTTACTGTCCGTTAGGCAAATCCATTTTGTCCCCAAACACTTTGGGTAGAAACAGTGAGTCAGGGTCCCTTTCAGAGCAGTACATCCTGGTGGGCTATTCTATTTCCTCAGCCTGTTCCCACACCGCTGTTGCAGTCATGCAGAACACAGCACTTAGGTGGAATTTGCTGTTGTATTAGTTTTAAGATCTACTCTAATCTGATTTCCAACAAATGTATTACAATAGAATCTCTGAGTCTGTTTTACACAATGTCATTCTTGTTCATGCCTGCAGAGGTTGTTGGATAAGGTTTAGGGATAACAAAACTTTCAGCTTAATAGAGAGCTAGCAAGCCTTCAGAAATGCCATGTACTGATAGCTGGCTATAACCCACGTGAATCTGCAGACTGGTGCTGAGCATGCTGAAGTTAAACAGCATATACATTTGTTCCTCACCACCCTTTCTGCTTGCTTGCTGGATAGGGGATTATGTAGTTCAGCAAGGCTCCTGAGGTTAGAAGATGCCACAACAGCAGCAGAGAATGCCAGAAGTGATCCTGCACGGGACTTCAAGGTCTTCTCTAATTTTTAAAAATTATTTTATTTTATTTAAAAGAAAAGACAAAAGGAAGCTTCTCAGCTAGAGAAAAGAGATCTTCCTTCACACATCTTTCACTTCTACTCTCTATACAAATCTGCTGTTGCATTTCTACACATTTTTGAAGGATTAAAAAAAGCCTGAAAGAAACAGAAAACCAGAGTATCCAGTAAAAAAAAACCCTCACTGAGTGTTCAGTCATTTTTATCTGATGATTAATTTTGAAACTGAAAGAAAACTAGATGCCCACCTCTGTGGACAGGTGAGCTTCTGAAGCCTACACCAACCCCACATATTCACCTTTACCTTTTTTACTATAGTTATGTAATCATCCTGGTGGCACATTTTATCAAACTAGAGGCATTTAAGCTTCCAAATCATAAACTGGGATTAAGAAAAACAAACATCTTTTTAATTAAATAGTCACCTCTTGTATTTTTGTATATCTGGATTTCTAGGATACACTCTGTCATTTGTGAAGTTTATCTATGTAGCCATGAGGCTTAGAAACGTAATTTATTTGATGCAAGCTCTGAGTGTCTTGAATTTCCCTGACTGGAGGATCTTAGATCTTAATTAAGAACTCATTTGTTGAGATGCTGCATCCTCTACCTAAGATAATTATAGCAACAAAGAGTGAAGAGTTACAGACTCTCTTCACAGAAAGAAAAAAAAAGAAAACAAAACAACAGACAAGTACTGCCTACCCATTAATGAAACACGAGAAAAAATAGTAAGTCTGAAGTATTTCTCTTTTACCTTTAACCACTAAACTTTCATATGGAGAACAAATCCTCAGCTAAGCTGCGTGACATATGTTACATTAAGAGATCCCAAGGGAGACTGAAATGTATCATGTCTCATGATCACAATATCTGGGGACCCAAACAATGAGGAAAGCATAATGTTAAGCTCTATATATTTCTATCTCTGCTCCAGGGCTGCACTGGCAAAGTTGTTTACGTTAGTTTCTGAACATTTAGATACCACAGTCCATAAAGAACTAACATCAGCTTTAAAGCAAGTTAAATGGATTATTGAAATATGACACATATTTGAAAACACGTTGGGGCTTTGTTCAAAAAAACCTCCTCACTTGTACAAAAATTTCTGTGGTACTTTTTTTGTGAGGTAATATTAAAAAGCATAGAAGAGCACTTAGACGTGAACTGCAACGGCTTATCCCACCTGTAAGATCCAGAGAGCACGTATCTCCAGTCAGAGATAAGAAATTTTTCTTGTATTTGTCCTGAAAATTTCCTGCCTGATTTGGCACAGTAAACCTCTCCAGTAACACTGCGGACTGAAATATTCTGTAAAGAAAAAACAAAACCAAAAACAAACCCAGAGTGAATTACTTTTGTTTTTAACATTAAAAATCAGAAGGAAAGGGCCCTTTACCCCCACTGGCGTTAGCTCTTCACTTCCCCAATGTCAGTTATTATTTCTTCATGGACTCTCCAATGTTATATTTGGAGGTTTGGGGCTAGAGGAAACCCAGCCAAGCTCTCGGACCTGTCACATGGTTTCAGCAGGTAAACCTGCATGGAAATTCTCGCGGGTGGAGCCGTGCTGTGGAACGAAAACTGATGTTACCCCAACCGAAATGTGTACGAGATGCGTCTATAGCTTAGAGCAGTCTGCTGACACCCCAGCAAGAATCTACTCCAGCTCTAAGTCCTCTTATTTGATGTTGGCCATGGCACAATACAGCAGGTCAAAACCTCTGCTCTTCCAATCCACCTGGGCCTGTGAGGACACGTGCTGCTCTTCTGGTGCAGCCCAGATGACTGCAGGATCGATCAGATGCAAGTAGAGTTGTGAGTGGAGAAGCAGGTCACTTTGGTCCATGCCATGAGCTGTTCTGTCCTTGTACCTAAGTAAGTGCATTTAAGGCATGTCAGGCAGCCAGAGCTGACTCTGCTCTCTGGATGCACACTCTGCAGAATCAAGGCCTTACTAAATGAGTGGCACCAAGGACTCGTCTCACACATTGTCAAAGTCTGTGTATTGTAGCAGCACACTTACAAGAAACAGCACAGACTTGTTCTTCCTAAGGAGCTGGGCTTTACAAACATGCAAACACGTTAATTTCTGTTTCTTTATAAGTTTGGGGTGGAATTCACAGGTGTCTAGTGCATGTAAGATGCCCTCAGGTCCCCTGCCTGCCTCCTAGCTGATGTTCCAGAAGGTTGTTGCCTTTGCAGTATCAGCCACCCCCCATGAAGACACCACAGGTGTCCTACAGCATTTCAAGCAACAACTGAAATGGTCCCTAGGAGGTTATTTTTAAGGTCAGATGCCTCTGACAGAGATGAAGGCAGACTAAGCTAACGGCCAACTAAACTTGAAGCATTACCTTTAAAACAGAGCTTTAAGACATTGTATCAGAAACCACCTAGTGCAACCAAGGTATTGCCGCGTGGCTGCCAGACCACAGCTGCTTTAAAGTTATTAGAGAGAAGCAGTTGTACCGCTTATGTTACACAACTCTACTGTTATCTACCCAGGCAAACAAGGAGGCAAAGAAAGAAAGAGCTGAAGGACTTGTGAAACACTGCTTATGAATTTAGTTAGGCCTTTTGATAACTATTAGTGCTTATAACAAGGCGACTGTCCTTGAAGTTGTCAACATAATTAGTTGGGGAACTTCTAATTAAGAATTGACCATCCTTGAAGACGACACCTCTTGGAAAACATATAAACCACGTGGACTTAAAGGTTACATTGGTTTTATGTAGTTTTGTACTGTCAGCTAAACAACAATTAGTGCTATCTTTAAGTGAACGAGCCTCATTATAATACTAAAACTCACACCCGTAGGTCAAAAAGACCCTTCCCCTGAGCATGTGCAGTAGCGTAAGGATGGAGGGAGCAGTACTCTGATTGTATGGAAGTTACTAACCAGTCATTGTAAAGAGGGTGGACTTGGAAATTACTAACTTTGTAAGTTTTGTGTATAAATACAGGACAGAGAGTCCTCTCTGGTGTGCTTGAGTTGTGGGAAACCACAGAGCACCCAGGCTTGCACAACTCCAAAACAAATAAGCAACATCTCTCCTGAGTGTGTGGGTATTGGGTTTATTGCACACCGGGTGACTAATCCGTGGGGTTTTTTGACAACATTACCAGGGGACTTAAACTCTGTTTTAAGACTTCATGGCCCAGATTGGTTTCATCTAAGGACTTGAAGGAAATGCTTTAACTTGCTATAACATCCATGGGAAAATGTAGTCATCTTCAGAGAAGAATTAAGTGTGCTAATGCTACCTCTGGAAATCTCTTGCTCCCTTTTAATTACAGGGTGGACTGGCCTTAGCATAACCATGCTTCTAGCTCAGAGTGCCTAAAGTCAGGCAGGTGAATTTGAGCCTAAGAGCTTCACAGAGCCACAGTACCTTGAAGAGATCCTCAGCAATTTGCAACTTGTCACACATCTCTGAGAAGAGATTTATATTGCCATGATCGAGCAACAGGTAGACAAACACCATGCGCTTGTTAGCTGCCTCCAGGAGGTCACAAAGAATCTCCGTGTCTGTGAACACATCCATCACGATAGCTAGCACCTAGGGGAAAAAAGCAGAGGCATCAGCAGAGTCAATTTACATAACTCAAGGTTGCCTGTGAGGCCATTGAAATGTAGCTTATTTGTCTTAAAAAAAAAAAATCCAACAGACCCAAATCTTTGGAGATATATATGGATATTACTTCTGGTTTTCTCCCTAAGTCCCTGAATCAGTAAATCGATGAGAAACATTGCTCATTGTTTTATTGCCTCTATAAAGCTGACATAACACGCAACATATGCACTTCAGTTAAGCTCTTTTAATCATAAAACATAAGATGACCCACAAATGTGTAGATGAGATTTCAGCACCAGAAAATACATTGAAATGCTCATTGGGGAATAATAAAGATGCAGATAAAATAAGAGACTACAGCCCTTGCCAAACGGCTGACCAGCCTTTGTAAGTCACATGCATTTAGCAAGAATCACTGGATGACGCCTTCTCTGTTGTGATTTACGCCTGGAACTGTCCTAGCTTTAAATCCTCACTCTGTTGGTGGTAGTGAGGTGACAGACTGCAATTGCTCCATCTGTTTATTTTAATACTGATTTATAAACTAACTCTTTCAATTTAACCATACATCCATGCTTCCCGATTCATAACTGGCAGGATGGTGTGTAGAAGTCTCAGGACTGGGCATAAAAGCCCTGACAGCTACATAAATGCACAGCCTCCAACCAGCGTGGACCAAGGGAATTGTACATGTGATATAGAACCACTTTCTTTCTCTAATCCCTGCGCTCAGAGCTGGGCATGGCCTCATGAAGGTGCTGGTCTTATGTCACTGACATCGGCTATTGTCCACGGAAAGGGTCATCTCCCCAGGGCAATTCAGCCCAGCTGATACCTGACTTCTCTTCAGAAGATGCCTATTTCTCCTTTGACTAGAAAGGGAACCCTTGATAGATGCACTCATGGGATACCAACTTCACTTGAAACAAACTTTACAGAATCTCTGCAGATCCAGTGTAATAATTGCTTCTGACTTGCACTGAATCTTACTCCAAAGCCTATGCCCACACCTGCCAGGGGGCTTATCCCTTCACCACCACAGGTAAATCCTACAAGACCAAGCACATCCCACGCAGCCAGCATCCTGTTTAGACAGACCAAATGATTTGTGGAACAGTGAGGATCCCACACCTTCTTCCTCCTGCCAAACTACAGTGCTTCAGAAAGTACCTTGCCAGCGCGATGGAAGTGGCACAATTATGTCTGGTATCACACATCTGCGCTTACTGTTAACTCACCTTGTCTTTTTAAACAGCACAATGTGCATCTGGCCTCACCATAGCTTCAGACCACTCTCTCTAGTACTGCTTTTCCACCAGCTATTCCCAATGTGTATTTCTGTACCTGACTCTCTTACTTGCAGTACTTTTCTTCTGCCCAGATTTCATTTGCACCTATTCCACAAATGTGTTAAGGTTGTAATACCGCTCACCAAGCCTTGGCAGTTTGATACCATTTGTAAACAGAGTATTTATTCGTTGTTAATGGATATATCCAGGATGTTAATATAATATATCATATATTATATAAAATATATAATATATATAAATATAATCCAGTTGTTAATACGCTATCCAAGATGGACCCTTATCAGGTACTAACTAATAAATCCTGCAACTGAAAAACTGTACTCAAAAAGCAGTTGTTAAATATATACTGTGAGTAAGAGTTGCTTCAGCACCCTCTTGTAATGTAAATTAGATAGTTAAAAAGGTCATGTGAACCAGGGATTTATATTACATTCCCCACCTTTTCCCCTCCAAGTTTTCTCCTCTTAGGACAGAACATTGGCCTGGGTTGATATGTTTACCTGATGCTTATTTTACTATTCCAGAGACATTTCCTCTGTTACCAAATCCTTCTGATGCCGTCAACTTAAAATGACTGATCTAAAATTCCCCTGATGTGCTGAGCACTGGTAGCCTTTGACAGGCCAATTGCCAGCAGGGATTCTTCTCCCCTACCATTACACTCAGCACTGTCAGACCCGGCACTTGCCGTTGCAGGAAAATAATAAAACCAAGTCGGTAACTCCAGTGAGCTTGGCAGCCTGTGCTGGACACCGGGCACTACAGCCTGGGTTTGTTCCTGACCATTCCCCTGTGAAACTGCTAGTGCCAGGTCAAGTCTATACAAGGGAAAGACTCCTGGACAATAGTAAACACAGCCCTGAAATGACTTCTTCCCCCCACCCTGGAAAACAGGAGAGCTGAGAGAACACACATGACAGAGGCTTTTTGTCCCCCTCCAGCTGCTCAGCTTTTGGGTTCCCAGTGCATGGGCAGCCTGGATTGCCACTGGCAGCTCTCTGCAGCCCCTTTCACTTTGCCTACTGTTAGGGGCATCGTCCGCACTTTTCCCACCTGCCAAGTTATACTGCAGTCTCTGTATGGAGCCCACGTAGCATTTTTACTGATGCTGGCAATGCACTAGGGGTGAAAGATCTTTTTCCCTTCCTCTGAGGACAGCTGCTGGCACACTGGACGCATGCCCTTCTTGGGCTCCCCTTCACCCACATCTCCCACAAATCCCCTGAAACAACCGCTAATGGCTCAGAGCTCACTTCAGCTTAATCCTTGTTACCAGGGCACTGGTCTGAACAGAGCAAACCATCCTGCTGGCGATGCAGGAGAAGGGACTGAGCCCAGCTGCCCTTTCTATGCCACATTTGCTCCAATGGATTAATGGGAGTTTAAAAGAAGAGGAAGTGTTGTGTTTTTTTTTTTTTTTTTTAAGTCACCAACAGAAGAAGGTGATAGTGTAAGTACAAAAAAAAAACCCCAAACCAAATAACACTGCCTGTGTTCAACAATGGCCTCTTTACAGTGACTTTCTAGAGCAAAGCTACACTGAAACACCCAGGCTTGGGTGTTGGATCAAACACCGTCTCTACCTGATCTTTTTAAGAGAGAAAGACAACCGAATGCAGAGGAAACAGCAATTTTTCTCCCCATACCTGAGTGGTCTTGTTGATGTACCGGCGTATGATGTCTCTAATGTTGCTGTTCTTCTCTGTTTGGAAATACACAGTGGCAGTGGATTTTTCCTTTAAATAGGGCTTCTCTGCCATAATCCACGTGTGCAGCAGCGCTGGCTCACTGCTGTCCGAAATGGTGGGGAAGTAGGTCCCTGAAGGGAGTGACCTGGCATCGTTCTGTTTTGG
The DNA here is from genome assembly GCA_024611175.1 of Megaceryle torquata. Lineage (NCBI taxonomy): Eukaryota > Metazoa > Chordata > Aves > Coraciiformes > Cerylidae > Megaceryle > Megaceryle torquata. Next base: position 55,628 of record JANIJG010005831.1, read on the forward strand.
TGCAGCCGCCCCGTCGGTGGCCAGGGACTCCTCCGCATAATAGGACTCCCTGGCGTTATCCTTGATGTACTGAGCTTCCACTGAGGAGAGGAAATCCACCTCACCCTCTTTGCTTAAAGTTTCGAGGTAAGAGTCTGTCCCACCATCCAGGAAGGCGTCGGTGGCCAACCTTATGCTTTCATTGTGGCTGAAATCTGCTTTTGTCAGCTTCGGGGACTGGTTCTTGATATCCTCCAGCCTTTTCCGTATCTTGCCCATGTGTCTGGAGTGGCTCATGGCTCTCTGTCGCAGCAGTCGCTCTGCCAGGCAGGCACCATGCATATGCGCGGTGCAGGCAGTGCAATCATCCTTCTTGTTTGGCGACTGCATTCTGGCGTGAAATCGCCTCGGCTGAATGAATTAACTATGAATAAAAATAAAGATATCTTATTACCTCAGGCACATTCACACTCCCCGATTTCGTTGGTGCAATTATCTTAAGCGCCCCCCCCCCCCCGCTTCTCAGGTGATGGTGGTGTACTTCAGCAGCAATCTGCTTCCAGATGGGACACAAGTGCAAAGCTGATTAGATTGCTTATCTGAGAGGTACCCACCTCGCCCCCAGGACATATGAAGGATTCGAGTCCAATTACCAGGGCCGTCCAATTCGTTTGTATTTCCCTTGCTGTTGCATCCTGTGAAATGTGAGCGCGGAAAGCACTCAAGCAAAAGCAGGTAGGCTCCCAAGCATCGTTGCACAATCTTCAAAACAGCTTGAGGCTTCTCTGTCTTCCCAGAGAATTTGTTTGGGAGCAAAAACAACTCTGACGTTGAACTGGGACAGAGACATCAGCCATATCCATAGCTTCGGAACAGCAGAAAGGGTCACGGACTCTTGTCTGCACCTACATGCTGCCAGGCAGGCTTAAAAATAGACTTGAACTTCGTCACTGTGCCCCGTTCGTAGTATGTTGCTATTACCATAGACGATTCACTCCTTTATTTCTTTAAAGCTTTGTGACTACGCCACCCTATTAAAAGAAAAATACCCCTTCCCAAACATCCCGAATATTATATGGAGGGAGGGTTGTGAGCTGGCCTCAAAGCATCAGAAATACAAACACTCATCACTTGATTGTGCACATTTAGGGCTGTTTGGTTGGTTTCTTTTTTTTTTTTTTTTTTTTTTTTTTCCAGACTGCAGCTTCTGGAGTCACGTTGTCCCCGTGGCAGCTGAGCTGCTGTGTCATTAGCAGGACGGAGGCAGGTTCGCAGCGAGGTGAGAGGCGCAGTGCCTCCGGGGAGCCAGGCCGACTGGTATGACTGCGCGGGGGCGAGGATGGGAAGGGTGGGAAGGCACCCTGCCTGAGGTACGCCATAAATACCTGTGTGCGTGTTTTACGCAGAGGCACGTGTGACATAGTTTTCTTACACAGGTTGGGCTTTGCCTTTGCCCTGGGTAGCCCTGTGCCCGTGCAGCGGCAGGGCACTGCCACAGAGGGGAGTGCGGGGTCAGAGGACAAACCAGTCTGGGGTACGGGCTTGAGGGCGCGTCTGAGTGGGGAGAGGGTCCTGCGGCTCTGGCCGGCGTGCTCGGGAGCACGGGCATCGTCAGGACCACTCAGACGGACACACGCCCAGTTTCTCCAAGGTAGCTTCTCAGATTCTGGGTCTGGGTCTGTGTCAGATGTCTTATGGGGGAAAAAAAAGAGTAATTATACATGAGGATGACACAAACATACACATATATGTGAAAAGGGCATGAAATGGTTCAGATTTTAATCCCGGAGCCACGGAGGGCAGGAAACACCCACCTCGGGGCCGAGGAGAGGTGGTGCTCGGCCCATCCCCCACCTCCTGCTGTGATTTTAAAAACTATCTCGTCCCTCCCCTCACCCCCCACATCCGCCCACAGCTGTCAGACGCGGCCAAAAGTCACTAATTATCTACTGACCTGTTCTGCGCAATTATGCCGAAAATGATGCCGCCTAATTAACCTGACAGGCGAGATCGTGCCCTGTCAAGGCTGATCAGAGACTCCCCGTGCCCAGCGGGGACATCACCCCTGCCCTGGCCAGGGCCAGCGCTGTCACCTCAGCCCCGCACAGTTACTCAGTCCCACATGGTCACCCCAATGTTCCACAGTCACCCTGGTCCCCACATGGTCACAGCAGGTCCCCACGCAGGCCACCCAAGGTTGTTACCACGGGGCTTCACACTGTCGTGCCAGGTAACCCCCACTGCTATCTTGGCGTCTCATATGGTCGTTCCCATGTCCCACACGGCCACCACAGGATCCCACACCGTAACCATCAGGACCCACGCGGTCACCCTGCAGCGCCGCAGCCACCACAGAGCCCCGCACGGCTTCCACCGGGTCCCGCTCAGTCACTGCGGGGTCCCACACGCTTCACGTCGAGGCCCCACGTGATCACCGAGGAGCCCTCCGGCGCGAAGCCCACTGGAGGAAGGGCCGTGCCGTGCCGTGCCGTGAAGCTGCCCTGGCAAAGCGTGAGACAAGGAGTAGCATCAAGGGTCAATATGGAGGCTAGGGAAGCAGCCGCCTCGTTAGCGCAGTAGGTAGCGCGTCAGTCTCATAATCTGAAGGTCGTGAGTTCGATCCTCACACGGGGCAAAGGCGGGTACACCTTTTCTTAACCCGTAGGATCCTCAGAGCTCTTCTGGCCGCGGCCCCCGCGCTTTTAGCTGCGACTAAACCATACAACCCCGCGGCTTTGTAGCCGCTGTCGCGATCTGCAGTCCTAGGGCTGCGGCTTCTGGTTGTGGTTTCACCGAAGTCCTTGTCCAAAACGGCGCTTGGAGCTCCGTGGGCGAGCTGCCTGCGAGCCCATTTTGGAGTCGGGGTTGGGGAGTTGGGTCCCGGACCTGTGCAGGCAGGACGAGGGGACCCCTGGCAGGGACAAGGAGCAGCTACAGGGCACTACCAGGCACCGGCTCCAGCCTGATGGAAACGCTCCAGTTTATGCATATTGACAACTCTCAACATTTGTATGAGCCTCAAGTGTGCACACATATAACTCAAGGTGTCAGACAAAAAACTTAGGGGGTTTATTTTCTCCCATTCAATATAGAAATAATCACATGTAAACTCCAAGACAGGCATCAGAAAAAGTAGTTTTTCTCATCTACTCCTTCTGCCTCGCAGAGATGATCTTTGCCTGGTGCATTTCTCTCCCTTTGAAAACAATCAAAGCCTCTTGGCTGCATTATTTCTTTAGATCCTGGTCACTTCCCATGTGACCCTTTCTGGTTCCGGACACCAAGGATGCTAATGTGAGGATAATAAAGTACCTCCGCATATTTAGGTCTTCACATAACTCAGCAAGAAAGAAGGAGGCTGCTCCCAGCCCCCAGTGACTAAGTGTTGCTGTTTGGAGGTACCATTTGTGTCTGCCCCCTGCGCTCTGCTTTGCCACCCACAGAGCATCATGAGCAGTCCCGTGCCAATACTGCCGCCCCCAAGACCCTCGTCAAAACCCCACAGGAAGCAGAACAAATTAAGTTCCAGGTCTTCATGTTTTTACAGGGACAAGGGGTCAGCACTGTGAATGATCCACTTTATTTTACTTCACCTCATTCTTTTTTACTACCATACTAGGTAACGGTCTACTCTTGGGTCAAAAAACATTAGCCAGTGAAAATCAGCCTAGCAGCATGAAAAACAGCAGATTTAGCTTCTTTATTTATCTCCTCTCTCCCCTTCTTTCTCATGAAAGGAACGTGCTAATATTATGTGTAACAAGCAACAGAAGCTCCACAGCCTCTCTGGGCCTTAGTTTCAGGGTTTGGCTCTCAAGGGAAATGATTTTTTTTTCCCCCCCTCCAATTGCAAATTTTCTGCAACTTTAGAATGCAGCTACACATCACTGACAAAACCCAGCATTTTAACAGTAGTTTGTTTCTTTGAGTCATGGCCTCCACAAGACCAAATAAAGTATGCAAATACTCCACGTGGAATAACGTTATGGTAAAAAGCAAGTTTATTTTAGAAGTAAAATATCACATTATAGTTACTAAGAAAACAATGACAAGGTTACAAAGAACACACATTTTTCTAGCTAGCATTTTACTTTTGTATAAAAATATTTCCAAAGACCTTTCTAATAAACAACCCATGATCAGTCCTTATTCACACTATATGTTTTTAGCATTTCACTGATTAAAGATTTGAAAGTACAACTGAGGACCAGAGCAAACCATCTCAAGGTGAACACGTTGTAGCCAGGAATCGAGTTGAAGGATCTCTAGTTCGAGCCCGTGAGGCAAGCTTTTGTCTGAGCTGTCTGACTTCTGCCATCAGTTCCTGCTCTCGGCGTCCCAGTTCTTCTCGTCTTCTGTCTGAAGACACTTAAGTGCAAGAAACTAGGACTTAATGGTTTTCCATAAATACTATGAGTGCTGACTGGAAAACAGATATCTCTGGGATAGAAATGTGATGTTTTATTAGTACCACTGTAGGCGAGACTGCCCTGAGACCCATAAAAGCAAGTTCTTTGAAAGTGGTGGCTGTTCTGACACAAAAAGGTCAGATACGGATGGGTCTCTACGGCAGATCCATAGATAAGTTTCCCACTGCGTGCAGACTTTTCTATGTGAGATGCATGTGATTTTAAAATGTGCTTTTACTGGCCACAGCAGTTAGAACAGTCCGGAGGAAGTGACAACAGGCTGATTCCTGACTATAACTCAGTAAGATTTTGATGAAAGACAGTTCTTCATGTCCTTAATCCCTCCCCCCCCCCGAAAATCATAGATAACTGTGAAGATAGAAAAAGCATAGGTATAAAGGTCAGATCAGAGTGGGATTAAAGTAGGCTGAGGTTTAATGTGACTGCTGTAGTAATGTGACATGCTTCAGGCACTTCCCGCCCCTGCTGATCCTGGTATTGAAGACACCTTTTCAGGTGTGGAAGAGAATACAGCAATAAATGGTTTACTGTCACTAAACACCTGTGTAACTAATAATGACTCAATCACACAGTGAGATGTTCCAGAAAGGCTTCTGAGATTAAATGTGAAAGAAAGAAGGATCCTGACTTAGAAACTTACTGTGTGATGATGACTCGGACGCAGATAAATCATTCCGACAGATGTTTCCAGACCTTGGCACCGGCTGGACTTCTACTCCTCTTTCTGTATGTCCAGCCTTTAAACCATGCAGTGTCTCTGTGGGAAATAAGAGAGAAGGATTCTTCATAAATTAAAAGCTTTTAAACTTCTAGTGAATGTTTCTAGCTTGAGGTGAAACAGTTTCTCTCCAGGAAGCAAAACTGGAACACTCACTCCAGCTAATGGCAAGTACAATTTGCTCAGAATTAGAAGTCAATGTTTGTACTCTATGGGTCAAAGCTATGCATCATGGCATTTAATTTTAAGAAATTACAGCTCCACGTGGGCTGTTTCTTCTTCTATAATTAATATTCTGACAAATGGGCCACTCAGATCATGCGGAATATCACTACTCATACTTACAGTTTTAGAAGGAGACACCCATTTTAATAATTTGCAGCTGCAAATTACTCCGTATTAAAAACATTAGGTGAATAAGGGCAAAGTCTGAAAAAGTTTGCCCAAAGCAATACTAATAACCTAATCTTAATAGTATTCACTAATTGTGCATGAGCCTTGCAAAGACAGAGGGAATAGGAGAAATATCTGCAAAAGACAAGGACAGCATTTGAGAAGGATGTACTGGCCAGTTCAGGAAGCACAGAAATGTTTGGGGTTTTTTCCCATGGAAAAAAACTTGGCGAAGTCACTTGTTGGTAATAAGCTTGCTGTTCTTTATGTTATTTGACAGAGGAATACATCTGAGAGATACCAAACAGACATTCCTGTCCGCGTCTGACCCGATATGTGAAAGAATACTCAGAAAAATCACTTACATAAAGGAGTTAAACTTAAGTTTTACCCCTAATATTGGACACTTTGTATTCAATTGTTGAACCCTTCATGCCGATATCCATGTCAACATCCACACAGAACTGCATTATCTATAGGCTCACCAAAACAGCCATCTTCTCTTTGCAGCCTTTCAGCCAGTCCTAATGCACCACTCATTTTGTTTTCTAAAAACTGTTTTCTGTGCTCATCTGCAGTAGCAGCCTTCTGCTCTTCCTTCCGTTGAGCTTTTTTCTGTATAACTTCTTCCCACTGCGTAACAAAGATATTAAATGTGTCTTCAACAGATGCGTTGCAAGGAAAAAGCAACAAGTAAAACCAACTGAATTGTTATAGATCACACTTTGCCCTTAAATCAAAACAGATGTCATTATGGTTAGTCAATGTTTCTCTTTGAAATATTTCTTCTTCAAACACCCAGAGAAAGATAAAAGTCTTGGGTCAGAGTTAAAAAAACAAAAAACAAACAAAAAAAAACCACCCCAAACCTTAGAGAAATAGGAATATGCTTTCCTAAGCCTAAAATATCCTCACAAATTTGCTCTAGTGCTTCCAGAAACTTCTAGTCAAAACAGGAAAGGAGATAGCTAACATAACATTTCTTCAATACCTTTCAGATTTCTACGCTACCATGTTATGGGCTTTTGCCCATAACAGTTACAGTTGTGCCATCTCCACTTAGAAAAAGAAATAATGCAAATACCTTTTTTTCTTCCGATTCCCTCATGGCCTTCAGCAGTTCAGCTTCTTTCACCCTGTTGTCATGCAGGAGCTTGGCTATCTCTTCATAACGCTTCTCACCGTCCTGATCATCACACCTTAGTTTATGCAAGGTCTGCAACCTCCAGTTGGTGTCAACGTGTTTCTGCTCTGCTTTGGCTAAATTTTCTTCAGCCACCTAATAAAAGACCTTTCTTACAAGGATCCATTTACCCTATTTCAAGTACACAGCCTTACATACAGATAAGGTAAGATGAAGTGTGCTCCAGTATCACTGTCAGATGTCCCTGCTGGGGAGACCGTACCTGCAGTGCCGCTCGCCCGTTCATTACAGCAGGCTGTCTTACCTATCAGGGCTTTCTTTTGCTGCATCTTCATCCTTATTCTTTCACTTACTGAAAGTCTGGTTTTGTTTTGTGGTTTGTTCTTTTGAGGATATTTATTTATTTATTTAAAATCTTTTGGATTGAGACATCAGCCCTCTCCATGGTTTTGGAGATTTTTCTTTCCTAGCATGGATTAATATGATTTACAGGTGCAGTTAACATAAGATTGATACCTGGATGCCAATATTTCCACCCACATCCATCTGCTTCCAAAAATTGAAGGCTGTTTACAAAAATTCAGACCCATATTTTTATTTCCAGACAAAATATAAATGTAGATGCCAAGCATATGGGCAATGGGTTAGCTGCAACTATTTTTTTCAACTGTGCTGATGCAAATTCTGAGCTTGAAAATTTGAACAGCTCCTAATGTCAAGCTGCACACATACATTATTGTGATCTGGAAGACAGCTTCTGCAGCTGAATTTCCTGCCAAGTACTACCAACTGAAGGTTCCTTTGAGGCTTACTTTCATTTTATTATCCTTAGAAATAAAATGTTCCTTAACAGGGAGGTGACTTATTCTGAAAAGCACTTTTGAGTCTTATATGCCTTCTAATTTCTGAGACGTAAACAAAAGTTAATATTCATGGCAGGCCCAGAGAACTGCAGTATTTTGTAGCTGTTCAGACACTTCAGTCAGATTTCTGAAAACCTTAAAACTTTAAACATATCATCATAATCTATTAATGTAGCTATCTAGAAATTAGACGTCTTTAGAAAATACTTTCATATTAACTTAAACTAGTTAATTGCAATTAAAATACTATTAATTAGTATTACTTGTACTAGTTAGCATACTGACTTCCCAAAACACATGTTAAGATCCAATCATCTTACTACCTGAGCTTTCTGGTTTTCTTTGCTTTCTATTTCCATCAATCTCTGAACAAGATCATCTTCCAGACCCACCTTTCTTTGACAGGCATCCACCCCTTCTTTAATTTCCTTTGTAAGTGCCTCTTGATCTTTGATTAGAGGCTGACAAACACACAAACATTAATATCTTGTTGCTAAGCTACTAACCCACATTTGTAATTCTGTCTATTTAACATTTATTAAAATTTCATTAAACTAGTATTTGAGTATATCCACACATCTCATCCCACTACATATCACAACTGTCCAAGAAGATGGTAGTCCCTGCTGTTTTAGCCACTTAGAATTACACTAAGCCCAAGTCATCACACTGGTCCAGAAGGCAGAAACTGATGCAATTCCATTCTCTGGATTACAGTGGAGCATAAAAGTAGAACTGCAATTTATATGAATTAATTATCAATTAATATGAAAATATCCTGCACTTTTATGGCACACTTTAGCCAAAACCTCAAAATGTTTCAAAATATAAATCATGTTTCATGGGACAGGGTCTTACAATAAACACATCTGCAGCTTGAATGCAGAGATGATACCCCAAAGCAGTACAAACCAGCAGTAGCTCTATAGAAATAGAACTTTAACTGTCACCACCTTTTCTTTACATTCCTCAGGGCACATCTACAGAGTTTTCTGGAGAAGATAGAACCTCTTGCCAGGCTTGTTGGAACCTATTGAGTTGTGTAGGCAGGGTACTGAATCAAAGTTAACATCCATGGCCTTCTAAGCCTGAGTATAGCCCCTCACTGACAGCAGTGAAACAGTCAGTTCAGAGCATGGCAGGATAGCCTGTCTACACACTCTTGTGAGCAGACCCCTATCCTCAGTTAGTTAACTAATTCCTCCCTTTTCAGCCCAAGGGGGATGATCACTGTAGGATTAGTTCCCTTAAACAGCTGACTTTACACGTACCGGAACACAAATGAGCTTGGCCTGATTTGTGCTATGTAGGCACAATACAGATGGTTGTATATTTGATAAATAAATGCTAAGAAACCCCTGCAGTGCAGTTATGTTCAGAATGGTTTATAAAAAGTCTATGGCCAAAAGCTTTAAAAAGCCAAATATAAGCAGACACATGCTTCAAATTAAGGGTCAGCTATCTGGTTGTTTGCTTCTGCTCGCGTTGCATCACATCTGCACGTATGCAAGATGGGCACATACAGCTGTGATTTCTAAACACTCAGCTTAGGGACATTACTAAAACCTTCCATTGGCAGCCTCGCTTTTCAGTCATTTATAATAATTATGCATAATAATTAACTTATATTTAACTTTAAAAGGTAGTATTGATTAAACCCTTTTATTATTGAATAGCAATTGTTCTGGATTTTAAGTCGGTCATCTGAGAAAGGAACTGCACACTGCCCATGAACTATCCATTCCTTTTTGCTTAATGATGTTGCTGGCAATTAGACATTTTTTCATCAACTGTATCAATCTGCTCTACTGTTCTCTCCAGAAAATGTAGATATATATGGATATCACAGATGAAAAGGTAGGAGTTTCTGGGATGAGGAACGTGTTGTAGACTTATTTCTGATTTGCACATTCCTCACCTCTCTCAACCAGCTGAGCACACAGCTAAACCCTGCAGCACCTAAAGGATACCTCTGCACAGGAGAGGAATAAAATGGGAAGGATATGGGTATTTTCTCCCAGATAACAGTGAGTTCTACTTATGCTTTTATCAACAAAGGGTTTCTATAAAAGGTATCGGGGGGGAAGGCCCCCTTTTTCCTCACTAATTCTGATTAAATGAACACAACTAAATCTGAGAACCACAAAGGAAGAACCATTTAATATAAACTTCTGTATAGTTCTTTAATCATTACCTGTTCAAAAAGCTGTCTTTGTGATTCAAGTTCCATCCGTTGGACTTCTGCATCTTGAACAGTAGCAGCTGTTTCAGGCTCTCTCATGGATGCCTTAAGAAGAGAAATGCATGAACATGGAGTAAAAGAGAAATTCTTCTCCCTTAAAAAAACCAATCCACTATCAAGAATGTTCAAAACCCCAAACCACACCCTACTTCTAAATTCTAGTTAACATTCTGTCATAGTATGAATAATGGAAAGTGTTGCATATTAAACGTACAGGGCAAGGTGGAGAAGAGGCATGGGAATAGTTCTGCATCCAGCCAAGCACATTAGGGAAATGTCAGGTTTGATCTAGCACTAATAACCTGCCAGATGCAGCTCTGAGTCGAATAAGGAATCTCTGAACACAGAACACTGTGGAGGACAGTACATGGACAGAGAAGTGGCCACTTTGTACCTGTCAGAACTGGTGCTGAACTGGAGCTGATGAACCTGGCTGTGGAAACAAACACTCAGCTGCACTGCGCTCTGCAAAGTGGGGTGCTGAGACACGAGGAATGGCCTTGCAAAGACTCAGTTTGTGCCCAGGAGGTTCCAGAGCTTCCATTCTCAGCATCTGGATGGCACAGTGCCTGGGGTAGTAACAAGGGAGCAGAGCCAGGCCTGGCCAGAGGCCGCTGTGGAACCTCTCAATCACTGGCAGAGTTAATTTGCAATCTGGACGCACAGCCCACAGACAGCTGAGAATTCACTAGTCCTTTAAGAAGCTCATTATGTTTTTCACCACTGCCAATGTACAGATTAATCTGGCTTTTCTCAGGAATTTTGCCAGTTAAAGCAAGCCAGTGGAACATAGTAAGTGCCAAATAAAACTGTTAAATTATGCATTCACCACTTGAAGCAGTTCATCTCATGCTAAATACACCTCTGGGTTCACAAGCCACAGTGTATGAAGTGCAATTTTACTTATGGATTTTTTCCTTGTTTATTTTCACTAATAAGCCTTTAAGAAAAGAATTGCTTGAGCAATACTCAGCCTTTCTCACAATTTTGTCAAGATGTTTCAGTTCCATTTGATGCTGATCTTGCTGGTATTTCAGAAAATGCCTTCTTGAAGCATCAAGAATCTGTAGTTCCTTAACTTTCAGTTCTCTTTTCACAGCAGCTAGTCTTCAAAACCAGAATAAACAGAAAGAAGGGAACTTGTATGTATAAGAGATCAGTGCCAAAGAGCACAAATTTGCACTGCTGTTATCCATTAGTTACTAGGAGCTAATCAATTTCTAGAGCTTAGGACAGTTGCTTTCATTCTTTTAAATTGTCTACCTTTCATTTACAAGACAAACTTAAATTCACAAACACACACATTCTCATACGACCATGTACAAAAAACTAAGCTTTGAAGGCCTGTGCTCTGTTTCTGTTCTACTTTAACAGTTTATTATTTTACTATTGCAATGATCCAGAACTGCAAACTATTCCTTAGAATAATTGCCAGTGTCCTGGTAGCCACTTCTCTACAAAATTATTTTATTTATTTATCCTAAGTTTATTTAGAAAATATCAAACTCTTTCAAGGAAGAAAAGAACAAACCAAAGAATTAGTTTGCAAAGAAAGGCTCCCTGCCCAATTAAACAAAACAACTTACTCTGTAGATTACAGAGGTTTAAGAGAAGTGCCTTGGTAGCATTAGGTTAATGGTTAGATTCAGTCCTAAGGACTTTTTCAAACCTAAATGATTCTACTATTACTTGTAGTTGATCTAAAAAACTATGGAGATGTTGAAATTCTCTTAAACCTTCACAACTGCAAAATGTACAAGGAAACAGTCAGTTCTATCACAAAGTTTTGCTCAGCAACTGATACATAAAGCAGTTCCGCCCCTCGCCAACCCACCAGAAATACAAGAATGTATACAGTTACTGCTAAGAAGTGACTCTCATATGCAGGGAGTCTGCCCACAGTGCAAATCTGAAGTCTCAGCATGCACACACACAGCAAATGACTGTTTAAGAGCATTCAAAATCTGAAGAGACCAGACAAAAGGCTAGAAGCTGAGTCAAAAATACGAAGTGACTTGGCCTCAAATCTGTTGTATTCCCTCAGGCAAGGCAGTAATACAACCCAGACCACTTCATTCCCATACCAAAATTTGACCCACCAGACCAAAGTGTTTTCCCACATTACAACTTACACAAATTAGTGGTTATTTCTTTTTTACTCATGGTTAAAAATGTAATAGCAGGATACAGTAGTGAGGCCCTAATGCTTCTTATAATACACTATAATACCTCCGCCTCTGTTCTGCCAGCTTCTTTTCTTCTTCCAGTAACTTTTTTTGCCTCTGTTCTTCAGCTTTGCGAAGCAATTCTTGCTTTTGATACCAGGCTTCAACTTCTGCTTTCTGTTCTTGTACTTTAGCTTCTAATTCATGTGCTAATTGTCTAAATAGAAAGAGAGCATGTTAATAATTCAAGCCAAGTATCAAGAAATTACTTGATTACTTAGAAACTGATGACTGTGCTAGTAAAAACCTGCTGATATGCAATGTCATGAAAGAGTGTCCCTTTATGTACTGATAAAGTACCTGAGGAAGAGTTACAATACTGACTGTTGCAGCCAACAGGGCATTTCAGATGAATGCAGGTATCTTCTTCCTCCTCACATTCTTTAGAAACTATTTTTTGTTAAGGTGCCTCAGCATTGTGGTACCCACTGATTTCAACATCAAGCTGAGAACTCCCAGCCCTTCACAAAAGTTGGACACTACAAGGTCAGTGGAGGCTTAGGCTCTGACTTAGGAGTTTTCAAGTTTGAAGACTTGCAGCCCAATATTTTCTGTGAATTAAGAAATATTTTTAAAGATGAAATGACAGATTTTAACTTAAAGATATGTCAAATCAAGTAACTCTTAATCTTTAGTAGATAGTAATCCTCCCGAATTTCCTTAACTATCTCTCTTCTCAAGCACACACATTAGAACTGAAGAAGGCAATTGTGTCCACCTGTCCCTCCCAATGTGATACTTTCCCATTAATACCTTTCTTTTAAGTATTCAATTTCATCCTGTCTGATCCTCTCCCATTCCTGAGTTTGATACTCCACAGTGAACTTGGGATATTTATTAAACACGGGGTACTGTCCTTTTGTAAGTGGTATGAAGTCATCAAGCATACGTTGCGGATGGATGTCTAGTGGTGTAGTCTCCATAAGATGATAAGCTTCCTTAATCACAACATTAATGTCCAGGTTGTTACGATGATGAAAGAAATACTGCAAGAGATATGCTTCCATTTATACTCTACAAAAGATTAAGCAAGTTTTTAATACACCTATTTGGGAACAATTCGGTAAAATGGCAAGATCCATATTCCAAAAGATGATTTTAAAAGGGATTACTAAATTAGCCCTATCAATTAGTAAAGTATCATCAGCTCAAATTACTTGACCCAAAACTTTCCCATCTGTAAAAGTATGGTCTGGTTCTCTTCCTTCTCTTCAAATGGCGGTTTCATAAGGGACCTGAAAAGCTAGCTGTGAACTTAAGAGTGTCCAACTGCCTGCACAGACACTCCTACCACTGGGTAAACCTCCCTCAACTTCTGGTGTTCAAACACAAAGCTTGGAAGCTCCTCGTCTTGAAACACTGTTCTTCCTGTTAAAGGTCTTATTCACCAAGCAAATATTTAAATTGGTTATTATTAAACATAGCAATAGCGCTGACTGTTTGATGTCTGTCAAACTGACTGCTCAAAACAGTTTCAAGGTGAAACCCTTTGTTTGACTACAAAGATGTCTTCATATGAAAAAAAAATTTAAAAAATGGAAAGCTAAACATAACATAACATTTTAATTTAGCTTCAGAGAACAAAAATAGAATACTGCCTAATTTTGCAAATCTGAAAGAAAACTAATGAAACAACATGACAGAATGACTCTGTCTTGTCTGCACAGACAGAAGTCCATGCTAGATCCCAGAAAAGAGTCTCAATTATTTTGTGGTTGATGAACTGTTGACATTTACGAAATGGCTTTTAGTGGCATAAGAAAACACTTTGTTGCATGAAACTGAAGGAAAATGCTCAATATTTTTCTCATTTATTGTGTATTTATCAGGTACTAGATAACATTCAGAAACATGTAGTACAATATAAACATGGAAGTTGAATGTCTCCTAATCTCTGTAACAAGAGATATGATGGTTTATACAACTCTGTAGGTACACTTTCATATGACTGACTTAAAAATGAAGATGTTTACCTCAAAGTCTGCTCTTTGATTACAGTGAAGCAAGGGAGCTCTGGAACATATTATATAGGCAACAACGATCATTAGAAAGTACGAAGGATGGTTGGAGAATATATTGTCAAAGACTTTCAGCCATTCTTCTCTTGTTAGAACCTCAGAGAACAGTGTTTCTAGAAGAGGCCATGCATAAACCTACATTATTTGGGAAAATGGACAAAATAATCCATTAGTTCAATTTTACCATTCCTTTTAGAGAAATAATATGAAATTTTCTTGCCTTATACCAAGAATCTATTGATTTATGAAAGCAACAGGAACTAACCAGAATATTTGAAGATAAGTTTTATCACCCTCTATAAACATTCAACACAGGGTGATTATATTTTGTATTTCATTGGATGTCTAAATCTTCTGTTAAGATTTGTGAAGCAAAAATCATCCCCAATGATAAAAAGGGATTACAAAACTATATTCATCACACCTATGTTCACTTAAACCAAAACAAAACAAATAGTACATTTATAATAGGATTAGCAGATTTTCCACCCAATTGGACTTGAAAACAAAAGACTTTAAGAACTACAGTAGCACATATGGAAGATTTATGATCATGGAAAAGGAAAAGCTGCAGGAAAGCAATGATACATTCTTCACACGCCCATATCATTCAATGTCATTTAATGACAACTCATTCAAAGAAGAATTATGTCAAAATAAGACTCTTGCACTATCATTCACTGCAGTGACTTTTTATATATGAAAATGGGCTAGAATATTACCTGTGAAGTCACACTGTATTTTATTAAATGCTGGAGTAGTTCTTTGTCATGATGTCCCAGAACATTTTCCATCATACTAAGGACATTAACTGGAGGATTGGGAAAATACTCAAACCAGTGCTGACAAAAATTAACTGAAAGAGAAAAAAAATAGTCCAACAAATTCTACTGTAGTCCAGAGTGAGAGACTCTTGACAACCCTAAGGTTTGGTTATAAAGGCTATGAATTTTACAGGTAGTTTTAGGCAGCAAAACCTATTTAAGTTATTCTTACCTCTCCCCTTTCCTAGCATTTATTCCTAAACCATTCCCACAGTACCCAGCTCCTCCAGCTGCACTGGCATGAGTGCTTGTGTCAGTACACTGTGAACCAGACTGGAGAACTAGTCTGCCTCGAAAATAAAATGTAAAAAACGTCTGTTTGCTGTGGGATTAAGTGGTTAGTGGCAGATGGGAATACCTAAACCAGTGTTTCTGTCTCATGAAACTACAGCCTGTATCAAGTAATTTTTAACAAACTAAGAATAATTTCTATAAAACTTGGAAACTTACTCATTAACAGCATGTGTTTGCAAAGTGGGTATGTATGCTTGGCAGCACAGATCTTCTATAGTCTTAGTAGCAGCTGCAACAACTAATTTAAGTGTAAAGCACTTTAATTTAGAATGTTTCTTCAGAAGACAGACATACCCAGCTTTCAGCCAAATGTCTGATTTTGAGTTACCACATGCTTAGGACAACTAAACACAGTAAAACCTTAAAAGAGATAATTCCCTTTTGACTGGGAGCGGCTGAGGGGGTGAGTATGTGTGACTACTTTTCCCATGTCTCAGAGATTTTTGTTACTACCATATAATTATGCTAGATACGTTTGGTTTTGCTGATGAGACTTGACAAATACTGTTCAACTGCTAACTTTTTGCTAGAAACACTGCAAAAGGAAGTCTAATATCTTGTATTATCTACATGCAGCTTTTGATTTTGAGCATACAGTTACTACACATTAATTCCTGAAAAGACCTTTAGAAGGGAGCCTGCTGACCTCTTGGGAAATACCTCATTCATTTCATCAGGAAATGCTTAAACATGTTGCAGCATATTTTAATTTTTAAAACAATTGCTTACCTATTACTGTAGCAACAACTTCAAAGCAGATCAGCTGGTTGTTCTGGAATAATTTTACAAAAGGGAATGCTAGCAAAGGAATATAAGGCATCTCAGCAAAAATATCAGACCAGTGAGCTAGAGCTGATAAGGTCCTGTGTGCAAAGGCAAATGAAGGTGTAGAAAATATTGATTCAAAACCAAACAAAAGTGTAATATGCATTTTAGAACCACAACTTAAAAAAAATTATATGAGCTATAAAAACAAAATTGCATGAGGCCACTATTATTTCATCTCTGAATTTTCCTTACAGCTGATTGCAGCTGCTGATTACATTTCAGATCACTATATGAAAATCAAAATTTGTAATATTTAAATAAATATAAATATATATTTTACCTCTGTAAAACTCTCAGCAGTTTCCTACTTTTGATGGGATACTCATTTTGAATATTCACAAATGCACTGTGCGTACCCTTATCTATCAGGCTACTGAATGCTAAGTGGTTTTCAGGAAGTTGTAATAAGGAACGCCAAACAAACATCCTGCAATTAAAATGAAGACTTAGTCAAGCAACTTCTCTTTCACAGGCCAGTAAACACAAGCAATTTTATTCTGTGCAAGCATGAGCATGCACACAAACACACCTGTACTTCGCTGGATATTCTCCAAAGCCTTTCAGTAAGGCCTGCAGACGTTGCTTGTTTAATCCACCTGGCAATTCATTCTACAAAACAGAGAATTGACAATAAATGTAAGAATTTCTCTTTCATAATCTCTTTCTTTGCATTCTAATAGAAGATAGCAGCTAAAAATCGAAGTTCTTAATATAAAAAAAAAAGTACTGCTTTTACATAATCCTCAATAATTCAATAACAAAAAAGATAATTCAAAGGGTCATTCATGTTCTTCTGAACTGAAACAACAGCCACTACTGATTTCAGTCAGAAGCAGATCAGACCCTAACTGACTAAACTAAATATTACTGAATGATGGATATAGCCAAACCATAAAGAACACTGACATAAGGAATAGCTCATGTTGAGATCAATGTTACAGGATGATCTATATCTATAGAGATAGGTGCATATATGTGTGTGTATTTACACACGAATATAAATATATATGAGATGCGAGATAAAAGACAGAGAGAGGACGGCATAGTGATGACAGAAAGGAAATAAATATCACAGTAATGCATCTTCTAAATAAATAATAAAAAAAGAAATGGCTTCTAGGCAGACTTTTTGGTAGCAGGGAAGAGGATCCTATCTAGCAATATCCAAATGTATCACGTTGCTTGAATGAATTCAGAGGTACCCCAAGCTGACTGGAGGCAGCTCTGGCTGTGTCACATAATACAAGAGTAAGGGCTAAATAGAGAGAGGAAATGGTCCTAAAACTCCCTCAATCCACTCGCTGCTCAAACATCCAAGTGAATCAGTGCCTGAACTTAAGTGGCTAAATATTTTTTTTGCAATGAAATTTAAATGCTGCAGACTGGAAAACAAAACTTGTGCAACTTCTTCCTACCTCTTTATTTTCAAGTGATGTGTTTGCTTGCATTTTTAACAGTCTGGTTTGAATTTTGCTTCTGGATTTCCAGGGCTGCTCCTTCCTTCCTGAAGTCACTCTCATTGACAGTTTATCTGCCTCTAATGTGTGCTTGGACCAGTCTTCTACTACTTTGAAAACAGGTTGTGGAAGCTAATATTAAGTGAAAATAACATGGTTAACATCTTGTAAAACAGATTAAATAACACTATAATTTGTCGTTTACTCTTTTTTTTTTTATATGCTGTATTTTTGAACTTGATGTCCATAGCAAGAAGAATAGATATATCTATACCATTAAAAATATATATATATGGACTGTATAGTCCTGAATAATTTCGCCAGTGAATAAAACCACTGTAATAACTTATAAAGACTGTAAGAAGGTTTATGTAGCTTCCAAACCAACTAAAACACCATGCTATTTCCTTGTTCAGTAAACACTAAAATATAATTGGGATAGTATAATGTATCATGTACCATTCAGCTTATTTACTTAAGTGTATTTCTTAATGCCACTAAAATATTTTGCATTTCTATAGCACCAGTGAAAAGAATAGAAAAGACCTTTACAAACTTCAATTAGTCTTCAGTGTCAGGGAGGTATTAATTCAATGTTAGAGATTGGGAAAGCAAGTAGCAAAGTGGATATCCCAGTTCATGTCAAACCGGCAACAGAAGTGCAAATGGAATGCATGTGTGACACCTTTACACATCCTTCCTCAGCTCCAACTCCATCATTATCCAAAGCTGGTTACTGTTTACTTCAAAGACATGGTGATTAAAGATACATGGAATTCTCGATTTAGAAATCTGACTCCCATTAATAAATTACTTTAATAAAATAAGAACTGGTATTTAGAATGGCTGTTGTTTAGGAAGGATTAGGAGCTTGTTTGTGCCATAATGAAGGATGCTGGTATCCAACATCACAGTAAGATGAACAAATCACAATAACAAAAACACCATTCGTGCCTGCAGTTTGAGCATCAGTTGCAAAACATTTTCTGTAGGAAATGGAACAGAAGGAGCACAATTATACTGTTTCCATCTTCCCCAAAACTTCATTATAAAAAGAAATTGGTCCATACAAATTGTTGTAGAAAGAAATACCATCCCCCCCTCCTCCTAACACCAGGAACACACTGATACAGGTATACATGGAAAATATCATATTACCTGGCAGGCTGGAGTAACTATGAAGAGAACTTTACAAACCACTTTTTCTTTATTGGTAGTGTCAGCTGTGGCACTCCAACCACTACATCTGCAAACTACTGCTGATACAAGAGTTACATAGACAAGTATCAACCTTAATAGGATTTACTGCTGTTTTAACAAATGTAAAATACCCTACCTTATTATCATCTTGAGTCAAAGCTTGGACACTGTATAAATTAAGGCTACCATTTTCCATTACTGATGCAATATATCGTCCGTTGGGGCTAATTGCTGCTGTAGTAATTCCCTCTTCATGACTCCCAATGTCAAAAAGAAGTTTGCATGTTTCTATATTAATAAATCTCATAATATTATCTTGACTTAACACTCCAAGGACCTATAAATTTAAAGGATTCACCAATTAATATTGTCACTGTAAAACAAAGAGAAATACCCAATTTAGCACTAACATTACATTAAGCTAAAAGAGCAACTGAAGAAACATTTAACGCAGCAACTTTCCTTTTGTTGAATCAACCAATCTTTGATCTTAAGCTTTGTAAAAAAACTGACCTGATTGGAGCCACCGTCAAAACTGTCAGGGAGGAATTCCAGATGACGGACTGCTCGTACTTTTGCAGGCATCTGGATTATTCTTATCAACTGTTTTGATTCTAAACACCATAAGTGAAGATGATTTGATTTTCCACCGGCAACAAAAATCCGTCCATCTCTGGATCACAGATGAGGTAAAGTTTCCATCAGAATACTATAATTTAAGTTAGTATTAGCTAAAAGGAGAGAGATTGTACATTTCCTTCTATGCTCTTAAATCACTTTTGAATCTGCCATTATTCCCATCATACTCTCCTGAAAGAACAAAATAGCTCCTAAATAATAAAATTTGCTTCTATAAAGGATATTTTAAATCTTATTTTAGCTGTCACTAAAAATCAACTTTATTTCAACTGCTAAGGGACTGTAATAAAAACTGCTATTGATCTTTGCTGAAAGTCACAGCAGAGTTCAAAAGCTTATCAGAGTATATAGCTCAATACTTTCATAAAACATTACAAATAAGTAAAGAAAGCCTGTTTTAAAATGACAAATTTCATAGTGGGCTTTTAGAATGTTTAAAATAGCAATTTACCTGGTAACTGCAAAGACCTTATAAAGTAATACAGAACCTTCTATGGGAGGTGGCAACTGGTATTTACAGTGAAGAGTATCAAATTCCCATGCAAAAACAGAATTGTCTTTGAAACAGCTGAGAATGGTGTTACTCAATGGAAGAAAAAAAACCTGGAACAATATGGAAAAGAGGAATAAAAAAAGGAATATGTTGTCAAGGAAGCACTCTTTATATTGGACCAAAGTGCATGGCAAAATAAAATACAGCAAAAAACAGTGTGGCTTTTACAGTCACTGCATAACGCAGCTGCAACGTGAGGCATAGATCCCACAGGCAGCAGGTCCCCTTCCCCTGGTACAACCCAGGCAGGTTTGCTCTCCCATGTTCTGGTTCAGAACTTGCTGTATCCTTTGCTAAGCCAGTTTACCTCACTGAAATGACACAGTTCTTTACCGGTGTTATTTTTATGACTCTTAAACTGTCTTGTGAAGGTTTCTGATGAATGTCATAGAGGATGTAATATAAACAGGTGGGAACATGAACCCAGGAGCAGGAGGGGATGGAAGACCTGAGCAAGAACTTCTTCAGCAACTGCTAGCTCCATCTCCTGAAAACTGTCTTCAGCATTCAAACAGTACCAAGAGCCTGCAAATGTACTCTGTGAAGCATTCATCTTTAAACTCCTTAGTTTTACAAACAACTATTAAAAGTTAAAAATATTGTAGAAAATTTAGCAATGTATTCTCCCACTATGAAATGCAGATTTTGCTGAAGATGAATGAAGATAAACCCAATAAGTTTGTAAATATATTTTTTCAATTATTCTGAACACATTAATTGTTTCTGTGTAATCTCTGTCAATAAGAAAAAAACAAAAGGATCATTTGCATTTTTGGATGTCATCAGAAACCCTCTTGCCTAATGACAAATTATAGGTTTAGATGAAAGGTTCTGTTTTGACAGCAGCACAGGAAGCTTCAGCAAATTAGCTGTACTTAAAATTTTGAACATTAAATTGAAAAAGTCTTCTGATATCTGAACACTGAGGGACTACCTGATGTACTCACTGACTGAGATTAACAGTAAGTGCTACAAAATTCAAAAGTTTGGTCTGAATGGTCTCTTGAAGCCTTGAAAAATCTGTAAATTTGGGTACATGGGATGGGATTCATCTTGCTGAATGTTAGCAACTGGAAGCTGGATGTTCAGGCCAAATTAGTCACTTAACAGTGAGCAAAAGTTTCCTATGGGGAAAGAGTCACGTAACCTACCAGGGTGATTTATCTTCAGACAGAGCTGCCTGTTCTCCTTCAGGAACCCTGAGGAAATCTAGACAATGAATTGAAAGCAGATGCCTATCTTGTGGATGGATTAAATTTAATGTTTTGTAAACCAGAGTACTGAGCAGTTCCTCATTTTCTGCTTTTCCCTTGAAAAATACCACAATGGTCACAAGCAACTGTTGAAGAGACAGTGATGCTTTGAAAGCAGTCATTACAGATGTCTTCTCTTAGCTCTTCTTTTTTACTTTTTTCATTTGCTATTCTTATAGTGTGCAGCTCAGTCTCTGGTGGGTTTTTGGTTGTTTTTTTTTTCAATTAGCTTTGCCTCATACCAACTTAACAGCAGGTGTTTGTCAGAGTGCAATGGGGCTTAAGTAAAAAGTACATGGCAGTGATTGCTGTGATGCTACTACGATGGCTCGGACAGCAAGCAAGAACCCAGCTTTGGACACTGAATGTCAGGGCTGCAGTCTAATAATAAGTTTCATATTTAATAAAGCATTTATCTGTATGTCTTAAATTATGGCATGAGAGTAAGTATCATTACGTCTGTTCTAAGGATAGCAAAATGAAATCCAAATAAGCTGAATTATTTGCATAATGTCCTACCAGAAATGGTGGATGCAAATCAAAAGTGCAGGCTCTTTATTCCCAAACAGTGATTTATTCATTCAACCATAGTCACTGTTGCTTGGATTTAAAGGTTGTTTCTATACTGCAATATCCTGAACCTACCAAATTTTGCAGGAGCCATTTATCAGTAAGAAGCCCCTATAGACAGCCTACACAAAGAAGGATACTGAACAATAGAAAAACCTTGTCCACTGAAGAAATGTCTTCACTCCAAAGATGGCTGCATGATAATTATTTTAGCAACGTGCCCTACACAACAGTTTTAACAAAACAAGCAAACAAAAATTAATGCATCATCTTCCATGGTAATTGCTAGGTGACTATTTCAAGCTGACAAAATTTCTGCCTGACCTAGAACATGGTGAAGACACTCAAATGAATAGCCTTGTTCTCTGCAAAATCAGCATGGCTTTTTAGTGACCAGCCTGATGAGAACTTCGGTTTGAAGTGGTGTTTGTAAGACTATTGACTGCAGGGCAGCACGTGTGCAAGCAATGCTCAGGCTCTGCGTCAGTACTTTCTGTTGTACTTATGCCAAAGGTTGACATTTGGTGGCGCAGGCAGACTTGTTTAAAGCAGCGTAACACTCAACCACTCCCCGACACAAACATGTCATCCTCCTCATCCCCCATGTTATTTCAGAGTAAGTGTCCGTGCAGCAAACTGAAGCAAATAAACCATTAGGCTGAAAAGCAGCAATTTTATTTTGCCGAGTTATTTTTCAGCTCTGTTTGTTCCCACATTCAGTGCTTACCATGCATAGCCAGAGCAGCAGCTTTGGAATAAGCAGCTGAATAAGGTAGGTGGTGGTGATGGAAGTTACCATTACGACACCAAAACTGTTTTTTTAACAACACCCTTAAATCCCAGTATCATTCAGGTTGGAATCCATCTCTGGAGGTCCTCTGAGCCCACCCAGAGATCAAAGCAGGGTCAACTTAAAGACAGCTCCAACTGTCAGGTTACATTGGGTTAGTCAAGGTCATATCTGACCAAGTGTTGAGTATCTCTAAAGATGGAGGTTCCTTAACAGGTCTCAGCAGATCTCTGCAGCTACTGAGCCATGATTCCAGTGGCCTGGGTGATGTGATAGGATGACAGTTAGGGAGATATGCCCAAAAGACCTGAAAAAGACTCAGCTGTATTTAAAAAAAATATTTTCAAGTACTGTGATTTTAACATGCAGCAGTACTCCTACTAAGGTGTGCTTGTTCACCTTGTGGTGATTGCTCTTTACTCACCTTCTGTATACCCACAGACTGACGAACATTCAGCTTTCTTTTTCTTTGAAAGGTGTCCAAGTCCCACAGTTGTGCTGTATCGGTGGATGTAGTGATGGCATACCTGCCTGAGCCATGGACAGAGATGGAAGTCACTGAAGAATCATGTCCCCTCATCCAACTCACTAGCTCCTTGGTTTCTGCAGAAGTTGATGAAATAAATGAAAAGCATATGAAAGTCATTCAAAGGGAAACAGTTACTGCTTTACTCTTCATTGCCAACACGATGCCGTGAAAGAGACTTTAAAGCATATCTAGTTTATGACCATTTACCTTCACAGCCCGAGAAACAAAGGTATCAGTCTTCATATAGCTATTATACCTTAAAGAAACATAACCATCTCTTTATCTCCAAGGAGCAGATTTCATAAGTTATTCTCAGCTCTACACAGAAAGTCAGCTTGCACAGGCTTGTTTAATTTAGCCTAAGAATCAATCTTAACAAGTCATGAACACTGTGATCAGGGAAGTTCAGCATGCCTCACAAGCAGATTATCAGATGTGAACACCCAGAGTAACCTCTAGAAGTTGAGGCTGAATGTTCTAGTTAGAATTCTATGCTTGTTTTGACTTGTGGACTGTATGTATGAATGATTACACAGTTATCTACAGGTGTAAGGAAGAAAGCTTTAATGACAATGGGCTATGACTATAGAAGAGCAGAGTCAGAAAGCAGCACTTCATTAATTCTTTTAGAGTCCAAAACATTTTTATGCTGTGTATTGCATACTAAGGGAACAGTTCCTCTGACAATGTTGTCTCCCACTTGTGACTGGAGCATTAGTGGCATGACCACTAATCTTCCCTCAGCAACCAAACTGCATTTGTGGTAACTGAAAGGAGGTTGTAGGGAGGTGGGTGTTGGTCTCCTCTCACAAGTCACAACTGACAGGACAAGAGGAAACGGCATCAAGCTACATCAGGGGAGGTTTAGGTTGGACATGAGGAAAAATTTCTATACCAAAAAGGTTATCACAGCCTGGAACAGGCTGCCCAGGGAAGTGGTTGAATCAGCATCCCTGAATGTATTAAAAAACTGCCTAGATATGGTGCAGTAGTGGTCCTGGTCTAGTAGATAAAGGTTGGACTTGATGATCTTAAAAGTCTTTTCCAACCATAGTGATTCTGTAATTAAACTATTTACACTGGGTGGTGTGCCTGACAGCCCATGGGGTGGTTCCAGCTGACCTACTGCTGTGGCATTAAAGATGGGGAAAAAACTATAAAGCAGCTCATAAAGCCTAACAGTCAAACTTTCTGCTGTGCTTACAGACAACCAAGTGCTTAAAGCTAATATCGCCTGGGAGGACAACATGGGATTACAGAGTATGACTTCTAAAGAAGGGGATGGAATCTACCAACTAAAGATTATCTAATACACCTCTAAGGATAGTTCACCCAATACTGGTTTATGTGAATAACATTTATGTTGCTGACATTTTTCAGTATGACTTGGTATGTGGAAACAGCACCATATAAACATGCAGGACTCTGTGGAATGATTAAAAAAGCAAAGGATGTTAGATCTTAACTCTGACTCTTCCTCTACTTTGGGAAACAGTGTGTTACATTAAATTCATCACTAATAATATCAGACTCAAACAGCAAATGAGAGACTCCTACAGCTCTCTAAAAAGTTAAATCCAGATGATATGAGACACTACCAATGCACTTTTTCATAGATTAAGATTGATTTATGGAGAATGAATTATCAGCATCTTTCACCAGTTAATTTCTAATCAAGACAGAGACAGGCGGCTGGCCTGTGAAGTTAAATACCGCTTGCGAACAAAGATACAGATCTCCCCGCACACTTGAAAGTACTGACAGTTCTTCTTGGGTATATTGTCACTTTGCTCAAATGTTTACCGTAAATACAGTTATGGTTCAGTTGCAAACTAACATAACATGAACTGATTTTGGTTTGATGTTACATAGAGCACCTCATTCTAAGCGAACGTAGAGAACTGCTTTAAAAATGGTAACATACATTAATCGTGATCCTGTGCCAGACAGATGCCTGCGTGACTCGGTGGGAACAAGAAGCTCTGACAGGTCAAAGTGTTCATTTACCCACAGGACTATAACCCACACGGGCCCGAAGGTTTCCATTTTGGACAGATGGCATGAAATACATTGTAAGATTTCCATCAAAAAGCTTACCAAAAAGTTAAGATCAAAACTAAAATTATATAGGTTTTCATAGCAACCCAGATAGTAAGCCTTTACATTTCTCCTTACCTGTATCAAAGCATTTAATGGAATAATCTGCCAAAGCCACCAGGAATTCTGTCTTTCTGCGAAGATTAAATGCCAAAGCAGTGCAAGGCTGCATTGTTCGCTGAACAAGGTTGAATCTATTTAAAAATACACAGTCTCATTGTGTTAGGAAACTCTGGTTCATAATGTCAAGTGAAGTAATAACTTAATGAAATATACTGAAGCTGAGTAAGAGAAAAAAAAGAAATTAACTCAAAAGAAGGGAGTAAATAAATCATATCTAATTATATAATAAGTCTAAAAGTCAGTGCTTATGTTTTAAAACTCAGTAGTGTAAACTTGAAAAGACTGAATAATGTATTTCTGCAAATGACATTATTAGGTCTAGTTTTCTGTAATTCATGGCTCATATTATTAATTGATCAGTACCTTCCAAAGAATAACTTCTTGTAGTAGTATTTAAGATCTATGAAATTGCTGTCTGTTCAGTTTAGAGTTACAAACTTCTGATCTTTTGAAGCAGTTAGACTAATAAAATAATATTTCGTGAGCCTACACGAGACACTGGCTTGTAGTTTCAACTCTGAGTGAACTACTGTCTATTGCCACATTCACAGCAAACTGAGGGTTAAAACCAGAATTGTGATGTGATGTCCATGCAAGTTCCATACCCCTGAATATAACAGATGTCAACACAACTGAAATGTCTTCATAGAAATATTCCTACCTGTTTCCATTCAAATCAAAAAGATATATATTCCCTTGGTGGTCTCCAGCAAGTAGAGAATCTCCAGAACTGTCAAAAGCCACATTCAGAAAACGTATTGTCTTTGAATGGTATCCTTTGACACTATGAATTATGTTTACTATAACTCTGTAAAGAAAGCAAGTACAACAACCATGCTTAGAAGTGTTTTATTATCACATATTTCTCCAAGACCTACGATTAAATGTTCCTACTTATGGCTTTACAATTCTAATCATTCATAGTGTTCTAGGAAAAAAATCTTTTCTCTATGAAAACCACATATTTCTAATATAAAAAATATACTAAACAAAGGAAGTCATTCACTTTGTCTGAAGACAAAATGAGGAGACGTGAAACAGATGGGGGAAATCCACTATTCACAATCCTTTTGTGTGGTTCCTGGTTACCCGATTTTCATTTATATTATTAATGAGTAACACGACCATATATACTGATGTATCATCTACCAATCTACCTGAAAGCTCGATTCAGCATTCAGCAAGGAAGCTGGGTCTTCATTATCACTACAGAAATGTGCTAGAAACCTGAGAAGCTATGAATTACTGTAAGAAACCACTCAGATTAGGTGTGGAGTGAAATCAGTTTTAATACCACTTATTTCCAGAGTCTTCAAAACCATGAAGAAAGACATTTTTATCATCATTCATCTGAGATATTATGGAACAAAAGTTGCTTATTTTTTCCACATTCTACCCTTGTACTGTGCTGTCAGCATAAAACAGAGCCAGATGCAGACTGTTATGTAAGAGAAAGGTTTTTCCTGGAAGGGAGACATTATGATTTGGGAGATCTGCTCCTCCTAGATGTTTCAGCTAACACTGGGCAAACCAGTTATAGTCTATCATCACTTGGATGTAAATTCAGAGTCAAACTAGGTGTCTGAAACTGTGCAGGATATCAGCAGGCTAGTTAAAGACTGCAGGGCACTTGCAGCAACCATGGCTATATGGTAGCCACATGCTGATAGATATCCGAGACGCCAGTTTCTAAGAGATCAGCAAATGCCACTCAGTACTTGCATACAACTGTTGGTGTATGTGACAAAGTGCAAACAAATACTAGAAGAAGGGCTATGCAGCCATGGTATAGACTAGAAACAAAGCTAATTGCCCCTTTTTCCATTAAGCCCATTTTTTTTTCTGCAATAAAAGGGAAAGGCCATAAAAATGAAATTAGAAGGATGTTAATCTATTTTCAAGTATAATTAAAACTTCGGGATGTTAGGGTCTTTACCATCAAAAAAAACCCCCAAACCCAAAAAAAACAACAAAAAAAAAAACCCACACCCCCCCCAAAACCCAAAACCAAACACAACAAAACACACAAGCAAAGTATGACTTTTGATTCTAAAACCACCCTGAAGTCTGAGTACTTATCAGTTTAGTTACAGTACCTCCCAGGACTTCCACAACACGCTCCCTGCCTTACAGAAGCTCCTTTCCCACTAAACTATCCAGAAGAATAAGATCAGTTCACAGAGCTGCATCCAGGCTCCCCAGGTCAAACACCACATGGGTACCCCAGAGCAGCATTCATGCTGCTGCTCTTCAGCTTGGGCCAGACAGTATTTTCGTAGTATTTCACCTTTTAATTAAACTATGGGAACACACCCGTGGTATTTTATTCAGTACAATTAAAACCAAAACGCTAAATTGGGATAACTGCCTAGCCAAGCTGTGAGCATCTCTGAGCAGAGAGATTCACTGGCCCCTGGGGGACCTGCTCCACCTCCAACGGGAACGTGTTTCCGGGCACACTCGGGCTGTGCCTCCCTCCCACAGCTCTCAGGTGAGCTTCAGCTGTCCCTGTCCCTCTCTCTGTCCCTACCGGCCCCCGGGCCGTCCTCTCCCTCGGCCTCTCCGCGGCGCGACGTCAGGGACAACCACGGCTGCTGCAGCCCAGCACTGAGCCCCGGCTGCTCCCCGCCGCCCCTTACCCCCGCCGCGCCGGGCCGGCCTTGCGGTGCCAGATGGGGCCCTGCTGGCGGCCGCCCAGGTCGAAGCTCTCCATCCTCAGCCCAGCGCTCCCGCGCTCGCCGCCTCCCCTCAGGGCTCCTCCAATGGCCGCCGCAGTGGGGGGGGGGCAGCACGCATGGTACAGCCCACTCGCGCTCCACCAACGGAGGGCAGCAGGGCAGAGACGGACGCACAACCGCACACCCCCCCCTGATGTCGGCCTCCTGAAGAATGGAACCACCCCGCCCGACGGCCCCGGGACCTGACGGGAGTTGTAGTTTCCCTGAGAGGACCCTGGCGGGAAGCGGGGCGCGGAGCGCAGCGGTGTCGGGTAATTAATAATAAAGTGATGGGTGGCACCCAGAGGGTGCTGGTCAATAGCTCCTTTACAAACCGGCACCCCGTCACACGTGGGGTCCTCCAGGCATCGATGCTGGCCCTAGCGCTGTTTAATATCTTCATAAGGGATCTGGATGAGGGGATCAACTGCACCCTGATGAAGTTTGCTGATGACACCAAACTGAGTGGGGAAGAGGACACTTTGGAAGGGGGAGCCACCCTGAGGGAAGACTTAAATAGGCTGGAAGAGTGGGCTGTCAAGGACCTGATGAAGTTTAACAAGGACCTGATGAAGGTCAACAAGGACAAGTGTGGTGAGGTCTTGCACAAACATAATCCATGAGTGCAGCACGGGTTGGGATCTACCTGGCTGGGGAGCAGCTCTGTGGGAGGG